>LGRX02016234.1:0-13411 GCA_001247695.2 Cymbomonas tetramitiformis
CAGGCGAGTCGAGCGTTTCGGGCGATACACGTGTTTCAGGCGACAGGCGCATTGCAGCGAATCGAGCATTTCAGGCGATGCGCCCATTTATTCGTGCGAAGTGCGCCTTTCGGGCGAACATGCCTTTCAGGCGACACGCGCCATCCTGGTGATGCGCGCCGTCCGGGCGGAACGCGCCCTTCAGGCGGTGTGTGCCTTTCGGGTAATGCGCGCCATTCAGGCGAATCAAGCGTTTCAGGCGAAAGGGGCATTTCGGTCGGTACACGCGTTTCATCGATATGCGCATTTCAGGCGAACGCGTCTTTCCGGGCGAACGCGTCTTTCCGGGCGAACGCGCCTTTCCGAGCGAATGCGCCTTTCAGGCAGAGCGCGCCTTTCAGGCGGAACGCGCCTTTCGGGCCGCACGCGCCTGCGTCAGGCTTTTCGGGTGAGGACAGGAGTCAGGAGTCAGGGAAATGGAGACAAGGGGAGTATAAGAGTGAGTAGGGAAGAGCGCGCTTACGGAGCCGGCAGGTCGCTGCTGCCGGTGGGCTGCGAGCTTGAGGGTGGCGTGCGTATGTTGTGGGCTGCTACCCACCAGTGAAGTTGTTTTCGCGGACCTGCACACCAAGCCATACAGAGCCTGCCCCAACCCGAAAAAGCAAGGAAAGGAGCACAGCCGCTTTGGACCGGAGGCATGGCTGGAAGGGCCGAAAGCAGGTGTCGCAGTTAGCATGGCGCTGAAAGGTCGCAGAACTGCGCAAAGCTGGCGTCCCAGGCGCCATGGCTGCGAAGCACTGTACCCGTGCTGAAGAGTCACAACAGAAGCACACTCAACAAAAGTTGTTGCTACAAAGTTTGAAAACCCATGTCAGGCATGCACAAGCTGGCCTGAAGTGCACTATGGCTGCCGTGTTACTCCGCGCGCGAGCCTGGGGCCATCACATAGGAGTTCACACACAAGTGACAACAAAGGAGATCCGAGGAATATTCCAAACCAACGAAGGGGTTCGGCACCCTGTTAGGTGACACCGTTCCAGCAGAACAAAACAACACTTTGCAATTGGGCATTCACTGCGGGCATCTTACACTATTTGGGTTTTCAATAAATAACACTGGACTTGCAAAATCTAGCATGTTACACATGTGAATTGCAAGATGTCACAGTAAATCATAGGCATGTATAACAATAATGTCCAGCCGCTATCGTGTTCAGGCTGTATATGTGCATGCCAAGCCGTTATCGTGACCAGGCTGGTTATTATAACATTATAACATGTTGGGTACAACATGCTACTGCTTGTGCACACATTACTTTATGTCATGTGATATGTGATATGTGATATGTGATATGTGATATGTGATATGTGATATGTGATTTTGCCACTCACTCACAATCACAGCATGTTGTTATATAACATGCTGTCACTCGCACACTATCACAGCATGTATGTATATAACGATGATGATGGTCGCACACACGATCTCTACATGTTGTTATATAATGATGCTGATGGTCGCGCACACGATCTCTGCACTGCACTGCATGGACGAGCCTTATTTTTGCATGCGTCAATCTGTACACTGCATGCGCCCATTTGGTGCGATTTACGAACATCGCGAGTCATTTTGCACACTGCATGTGTCGCGTGGTACGAATTGCGAACATCGCACGTCATTCTGCATACTGCATGCGTCGCGCGGTGCGAATTGCGAAGATCGCTAGGGACCCTATCCCCATATCTTGGCGTAAAGACATGGGGATAGGGTACCTACCACACGGGGGAATTCATTGAAAACCGGGGGAATTCCCGGGCCGGAGAAAAAAATCGATGGAGAAAAGGGGGGAAAAGGGGGGAAAGGAGAAAAGGGGCGAAAAGGGGAGGAAAAGGGGGGGGAAAGGGAGAAAAGGCGAAAAGGAGGAAAAGGGGAAAGGGGGGAGGGGGGGAAAGGGGGGAAAGGGGGAAAGGGGGGAAGGGGAGGGGGGAGGGGGAGGGGAGGGGGGAGGGGGGAGGGGGGAGGGGGGAGGGGGAAGGGGAGGGGGAAAGGGGGGGGGGAAGGGGGGAAGGGGGGAGGGGGGACGGGGGGGAAAGGGGTGCTGAAACTGATAGGCACCCTGACCGGAGTCCCGGTCAGGCCCCTATGACAGATCCCTAGGACCAACACTGGACTGCTGACTGATCTGTAGGTTCGTACTGTGACACACGCGGTGTCACAGGTAGGCTAGACTCCGAGACCGTCCGAGACCGTTCCGGGTATATCTAGCTTAGGGTTTATTTATCTTATACAGTTTATCCACACGAGTACGGGACTATCTGATATCTGGTGTACTAGGATATTCCGGTAGGTCGTGGCCCCATCCACGTTTTCATTCCACTTGCTATCTTGGCCATGATTGGCTAAGCAGCCGCTTGAAGAGGTGGTGCGCACTTGCGCGTTTGGGTGCGACTAGGATTTGGAACATGGCTTTACGGTAGACGTCTTTTTTGCGGCTGCGAGTCATGGGCACCGCGCGTTGCTATTGCTCGGTTCTGGCAATGTTCATTTACGTTATCTTACCTGCCCTGATCCCGCTGGTTTACGTACTTTGGGCTGGTGCTCCGGACACCTTTGACCACGACGACATTTGCAAGTGCCCCACGCGTGTTTCGCCTCTCCGCACGTTCCGCCGTTACGCCTGCCCTCCATTTCCGCCACAACACCCAAACGTGCAGCCGCGCATCATCTTTTCTCTGGCTTTCTACAGTATGGCAGCATCTACACGAGCTCGCAAACGCCTATTGAGGGACTCCGATTTGGACGCCTCGATACGGCTTTTGGATGCGGTTCGGGACACTCCGACCGCTAGCACCCCACTTGTGGTGCCCCCTGCTGCTTCCAGCAACTCCGACACCGCTGTCGCGTTGCGGAAGCACCTAGTCGACCAACATGCCGCGGTTGACGCGGTGTACAAGGGGCGCTTGCATCGGGCTTGGGCCAAGGGTATCCGCGAGGATATCCTTGGTTCCAAGAAACATCATTATCGTGGTACCGACGACACCGACCGCCTCTCCGAGTTGGTGGTGCAGCTTCGGACCGAGTTTGAGTCCGCTGGGCTGGACTTGGCCCCCTTTGACCTCGACGACCCCACCTCTCTGGTTATCGAGAAGGTTAATGGGCTCCTCTATGACGTCTTGGCCCTCGTCGTGGAGCGGAACTCTGTGGCTGACACCTGGCTTCGGGGTACGGACTCTTCAGCTGACCGAGATGGACGTCGGGCTCTCATCGACATCATCAAGGGGAGCGTACCGGCAGCCCTACGCGAGAGCCACCAGCAGGAGCACGCGGCTCTTCGTTATCCCGCAGGCGTTGACCCGCAGCCGATCTTGGCTCGCGAGCAACGTCTGGTGCGGGATAACCGCGTTCCTGACTGGCGGCCCACCGACGAGACCCGCAAGCTTTCGCTCTACCACCGCATCGACCCAATCTTTTACGCGGCGGTGAAGGTGCGTTATCCGCTTGCGGGTGACCTCAACGGGGTCACTCTCCGCTCGCTTCAGGCTCTCGTCGTGGCCATCTTCCAGGCATGGGCGCAGTCGGACGATGGGGCGACAGCGCGTGAGAAGCAGGTGCTGGGGACGGGCGGTACGCCCTCCGTTCTGGTCACGTCGTCGGAGTACACGGTGCTCCTCGAGGAGATCGCGGCCTTAAAGGCCTTGGTGCGAGGTGGCCGTGCGGGCGGGGGACAGCAGCCGCAGCCGCAGCATCGGGGGAAGCAGCATCCGAGGGGGTTTCGCGTGGGTGCAGGCAACCCCCCCGCGGTCGGCTTTGACCGCGACAGCATGAAGGCGAAGCCGCTGTGCCACCGCTGCCGCAAGGCCGGTAAAGGTGAGGTGTATCACCCGTACCGCGACTGCCCGCTTGGCGGTCGCCAACACTCGCCGGCCACGGCTGCGGCTTTCTGCATTCCCATTGAGCAGGAGGACGCGGAGGGCCTGCACGCATTGGCGCTCGTGCAGGTCTTCCAGGACGCGGCAGACATTGGACCGGAGGCATTCTCGCATGCGGCGTTGGCGTATGGTCCGCCCGCGGTGCTCTCCACGGACGGCGTCGGTGGGATCGACGTGGCGGCCTACGGTTTCTCCGGGAAAAATAATTAATATAGAATAAGTTTTCTTAATCTTAGAATAACCCATTTTCATCGTTAATTTAGAATAAGTTTTCTTGTTGTCATCCGGCTATGACCGGTGGTCCTTTTCACGACTCCTGTTCAAATAATGTGCACACGCAGGTCAAACGCTGTAGTTCCCGCTTGCCATCATGAGGAAGCCTCCAAAAAGCTTTAAGAAGGTTTGTCTCACTTGTGATAATGGTGGGCGCCGTTGTAATAGACACTCCCGGCGTGTTCTGCTTGAAAATAAGGCCCCCCACTATCAACCCACAGCTTTCAAAGGCACTGTATTCGACGAGTATGCCCAAACTGGCTTCCGGCTAAAGTATACACTGTGAACCTATGGGAGAGTGACGATAGTGACGGTAACCCTATATGGGACTTTCATAACCGCTATGTGTATCTCGAATACACGGAGGGTATGCCTTGGGGAGGGGTTATACCTTCACGTGGGAACTGGGGATATTCACCGTGCCAGCGACACTTGTTCTCAGGGTCGTTTCCCTTGTTTCACTACACTAACCATGTTGCAGGGTGGCAACTCGACGATATTATGCAACCTTTCTTATCGGTGTTATGCAACCGGGAAAAAAACATGTCATACATGGCTCGATTCTTGTATTGGTTATCACTATTAGCTACTAGGGAGCACCGTAGCGTCCACCATTGCTCAGCGGGCGCTATGCTTACAATTAGGCAATGTGGAAACACTATTGGCAAACTTTGTGCAAGTTGTGCTTCAGAACTAACTGTGCAAAATAGGGGGTGCGTTTTAAGGCACGAATGGTGTGCTTCATCACCTACGGGGGTGAGTCTATGCAAACACGTTATGGTTGACTCTATCTCCTGATTTCGCAAAGGAGTACTCACCTTGCACTGTTGTACATTAAATATAATGTGGTGGCCAATACACCGGGTCTGGTTTGCTTAGACGCCTATCATACATTTTGTAAAAAGTAACGCAATAGCGCACACCCTCAAAACCTTCAGATGCTACTCTATGTTTGCACCGCGCATCGCACTTTAACACCTTATGGCTTTCAGAGAATTGGAGAATAGTGCCCTTGCTATCCTCTCTAGGAGACTCCATCTCCAAAACTGCGTTCTTGTAGTTTCCAAGAAATATGATGTATTGGTGCGAAACATCTTTTCTGTCCTCGTGACGCTTCACTTCGCACTTACCGGCTAGCATGCACGACACATACAAGCACCAATCGCCGTCTCTCTTGTAATCCGCGTCTATTACTTCTAAGATTTGACCTGCTAGGATGTAAAGTTCTTTCTTCCAATACGGCTTGCTTGCACTTGTTAGCGGATCGTCCATGTAAACAGCTTGTTTCTTGTGCCAAGGGTGGGGCGTCCCGAAAGCACAAGTTCCATCTAGCTTAGGGGCAAACCCCTCTTGTTGCACTGTTCTCCCCATGTTAAACCACCACCCAACATTCCAACCCTCCTTCCCACCTTTCTTGCCTTTTGCCTCGTTTGCGCAGCCACGCTCTATTATCTTGCATGTTTGTGCATGCAACGTTGCTTCAAATTCCGTGAGTAGTACCTTCAACCTTTGGTTATCACTTATTAGCACCGGCCGCCTGTTTCCGCGAATCCCACAAAATAAGTCCTCGATCCTTGAAAGATGCAACGTTGTGCTCTACGCCAGAATAAATAAAAGGTACGCTCCCAGCACTTTCCGGGTATCCTCTGTCTTCGTACAACATGTTGTGAAACTCACTGACACTTTTCTTCAGTAACTCTTTTGTTGTCGCGAAGTTGAAAAAAATATACCACGCTTCAACTTCTCCTAAACTACGATCGAAACCGGGATACTTTGCAGGCGGTAGCAAAATCTTTAAGCCAAGCCTTTGGAACGCACTAGCTCTACTATCCCCCACCACAGGACGTTCGAACGAATGCAATAGCTTCAAACACACGATCGTGGCGTTGGATTGAAGACACGCAGCTAACAAAGGTTCGCACTTCCCTCTTGCATATGGCAAGGACGATATTATGATGTCTACTTGCGGGTTGAATTCTTCCCACTTGATTTTCTCTAAGTCCAGGCGTCTCATGCCTTTCGCAGGATGCTTATCGCTCAGAAAGATCGTCTTCGGTTTGAACCGAACTAGGTTGTTGTAAACGTAGCGAGGTCCCTTACCGCAGCAAAAATCGCCAATTTTTTTTCCGTGAAACAAATTGCCGATAACTGCTAATAGAGGCGTGTATTGTTGTGAGATTGTGGGATAAAAACTAGTGCCTTTATCACATACCCTTGGTATGGTTATTTTAAATGGTAAATTTTTCAGAGGAGCACACCTCGTTGACAATGCACTCCGTTTTCGTTTCGGAAACAACTTGCTCGCGTTGTCGTCGTTTGCATTGTCGTTCGCATTGTCGTCCACAACGCGCTCCGTTGTTTCATACGGTTCAATCTCGTCGCATGTCGCAACCTCCGCGTTCACATTGTTTTGCCCTATGGGTTCAGTAGGTTGGCATATATCGGAGAGTGTTGGCGACTGTATTGAATAAAAGATTTCGTCTACCCATGCGTCGTAAGCTACAATTGTATTATGCCTATCACAGCATACTTCGAGCCCGCTGTCTGTAGGTCGGATTGAAGCTAACGCGGAAAAAAATAAAGCCAGTTGACCTTCTTTAATTGCTTGCTCACTTCCTAAGATATGTACGTAATATGATTTCAACAAAATCAAAAGCTCTCCAACTTTATATTGCGAATACCCATTTCTTCCACCTGTGGACTCGAGTTGCGCAGGCCAGTAAATTGGGCGTATCTCTTCGAGCTTTGCATACGGTCCCAATATCATTGCGACTACTCGCCGTAAATCTTGCTTGCTAGGTGCTTTCGGACAGCATACACCGCACTTATCACGAGGCATCTTTTAGTTAGTCACAATCGGTCGTATATCGGCAACTTGTTTCTCAAAGTATTTCCCCCTTGCAACTTTCCGAGTCGCGCCAAAAACCGTTAGATTTTAATCGAACGGTATCCCAGTTATTCACGGCCGTGAATTTTAGATTCACGGCCGTGAATCTTTCCGAATGGAACCAAAAACCGTTCGATTAAAATCTAACGGTTTTTGGTTCCATTCGGACATATGGAATTCACGGCCATGAATCTGGAAGGGGTAAGGCGGGCGCATGCACCGTTTATCGCCGTCGTCCCGAACTCCCCGTCGCGTGACACAGCACCCGTGTGAAGGGCATGAGATGAAAACAGGTCGGTCATATATCCCTGTCATTCACGGCCGTGAATCTTTCCGAATGTAACCAAAAACCGTTCGATTAAAATCGAACGGTTTTTGGTTCCATTTGGATATATGGAATTCACGGCCGCGAATCTGGAATTCACGGCCGTGAATATGCAAGTTAGTGGCGCTTTTATTTCCTTTAGTGAAAGTTGAAATTTATTATAACCCGAACGTAAATCGTAACGACTATGGAACAATCAACACTTGCCGAGATCTGCGAATGCGGACAGTTAAACAAGAAGGGAAAGCTCATTGAATGCAAGCAAGACCCGTCGACTATGGACCACGAGGGCAAACGCTGCACCCGGATAAAAAGAGGCAAGGGCGAGCTGCGATGCGCAAAATGCAGCGGACAGTCAAAGAAACCCGCAAGAGGCAAAGAAAAATATTTGGACGACTTCGATCGTACGCGAGCAATAGGCTTCGCAAACAACTTCGTGGTGTCTTTACCCGAAGAGTCGCGACAACATCTGGAAAGGCGCTATTCGCTTATGTGGCGGGAAGCCTTGCACAAGGTGCCGGATTGGGACAAACTTCCTAGCGGAATCGTAACCCTTACCGGAGGAAAGCTAGAGGTGTTTCATGAAACCGCGAAACACGGGGGGGGGGAAATATTGACGGACTTCTACGACAACTTCCTCGACGACGAAGATCGGAAGCACTTGAACGTCTTCGTCAACGAGGTGGAGACGCAGGTATTGGAAAACCTACGTAACTCGTACACCGTCGAGAACCAAGCGTTTTTAATCAACGACAACCTGGTTGCGGAGAAATCGGGGAAGGTCCTCTCGTCCCTAAGGGGGTGGCAACCTTGGCATCTTGACCAGCCGTTGAACCAGCCCCTCACCGAGCCCGCCCAGCACTTGGCGATCGTCGCCTACTTGGGCCCATGTTCCCCAACAAGGGTGTGCTCTGCGCCAACCCCGTCGTTGGAAGCGTCGATTGACCTATTAGGCCAATCGACGCAAGAGAACTTGAGGCTGAACTGCGATATAGCTTTCCGTGAGCAGCGCGCTCTAATGCTCCCGAAGGAAACCCTCGACGCCTTCGCGGTGAACGTTGGGGGGAAGGAGAAAGTGGAGTTGGGCGAGTGCGCCGTTGTGGGGGGGGTTCACCAAGGGGTGTCCAATGCGGATGGCACGCCCCGAATAGTGTTCTCCGCCAACTTGGCCTTGAAGGACGTGGCCTCATACGACCCGGATGTGCAGCTCAACCCAGTCAACTCGCCCATCCACTGGGGTTTTCTCGACTTCGCTGCCAAGGAGTTCGTCAAGTACTTCCTCGCGGGCACGGACCTCGCCCCCACGGTGGACGATGACAACGCGAAAGTGCTCAATACTTTGGGGGCAGACGTTATGAAGTGTTTGGACAAAGTCACGAACAAGCGAAGGCGTGAAGCGGAGGGTTCGCGGAAGCGTGGTAGGAGATAAGTAATAGATTAGGCTTAGTGAAATAGGGGTACAATACGTGTATGCCATGCTTAGCCACGTGGAAAAAATATTTACACTTACAAGTTGATATATATTATTACTTGTTTTGGCAATCAAATACAATAGCGTCTTAACGTATATGGTATAAGATATCGTATAGCGTATACTATATAATAACATATCACGTTGTTCACATACATACTCCCTTGTGTTCGCATCTTACTGTCACTTATCAACCCAAGGTAACTTTGTTAAAGTACGAAACAAGTACAGTATGCTCCAACCATGTTGCGACCACTGCGAACGGAAAGCGTGGCTCCGCGCTCGGTTCAACCGGGACTTGCAAGACCTGCAACAAGCTTTCGCCAACAATTTTGAAGGATACGCCGACCACGAGCGGTTCCTTGCAAGGTGGGCGGTAGTGGGTAGGGACCTAGCCGATATTCCCTTACCACAACCTGACCGGCTCACTTGCAAAAGTTGCTTCACCAACATTTGGCTACCACATGCAACCACGGATATCTATTTCACCTCCTGTGCCAAGTGGGAATTTTTATAAAGTAAAGCAAAGTAAAGAGGTTACTAGATTGATTCAAAAACAGACTTGAGAATAGTGTGTACACAAAATATTAATACTTGCTATTACACTTTTGTACAACTGGAAAAAATTGTCTATTCCTTACCTACGCATATTCCGCACAACCATGTTCCTGCTGGGATCTTGCTTAGGCTTGGACGCAAGCAAAAAATATGGAAGCCCTTATTGCACACGTCGCATAACAGCATTTCATCTCCGTTGTCTTCTTCACCGCACAGTTCGCACGACAAACTTTTAGGAACTTGCTGCGAGCATCTTGCTTCCATGTCTAGCTCTGCCATCTCGCGCGCTCGCTTGGATGCTTCCCGTTTCAGTTTCGCGGTGATCTTCCCAAGGGGTTGCCTTTTCAAGGCGCCAACCGGTTTTCTCGGGCGTCCCACTTGTGGGTGTCGGCCAATTATGTCGAGATGTTTTTCAAGAGGCGCCTTAAACTTCCCTTTGAATAAGCCAACAGCAATACTACATGCACACGTGACGCTCTCCGCGTAGATAGGGCACATACACCAGTGGTGCCCAAATTCGGTGACGTTATTAGCGTCCAATGGTCGTAAGATCACAAAAGACTTGTAGGTGTTCATGAACTGCTCGAAGGTGACAACCGTCGCAGGAGGGTGTTCAGGGTCGCGCATAAGGGCGAGGAACTTTACCACAAGGGGAGCAATCTCTTTCCTTTTATCCGCGATAGTGGAAGCACTCAACTTCTCGAAGGTCTTAAGGGAGGGAACGACATAGGAAGGACGGTCTGTAACCCCCAAGACGCCGGTCGTGCGCGTCATAAGCTCGAGCATGTTGTTGTCAATCATAAGTAGCGCCTCCCGCCAAATAGCTTGTGTAATAACTGGAGTCGTAGGTATTGGGTGTTGCCCGTCGTAGATCGTCTCCTCGTGCATGTATTTTAGCGCAGAAGGATGGAATACCTCGAGTTGGAGTTGCTTACGCATGGTCATCTCGTCTTTCACGTGTCTATTCACGCACTCGGGACTATTCTGCGTAGATTGGATCCCTTCTGGCATGAAGCCGAGAACCCACCCACCCCACTTGCCCCACCAAGTCTCCACGAACCAGTTGCAAATATACTCTTCATCACGCTTGTATAGTTCGATGAAGAGCTTGAATGCACTATCACGAGCACCAACGATGGTGATGTTGTGTATTTCCGTAACGCCCTGCTTGAAGCCGTTAACGTTATGAGCGTCGTTGAATAGCGCGGTCTTCTCGTTAAGCTTCATCATGCAATGCGACCAACATATCCCTTGCGTAATCTCTTCCGCGACAAGTGTACAGAGGTTCGTAGGTAACCTCAAATGCTCTAGAACATGCGTGATGGTTTCCGGAAGCTTGGCGTTAGCGTTGAAGAAAGCGAGGGAGTGATCCAAAGTATGATAACGAGGTTGCCACACTTTCTTGAAACCAAGTTGCATAGCCGCGATCAAGCAAAAGTCCACTATTTGCGAAGCATAGGCGTCCTCATGCGATTTGATGGCGAGCGCCCCGAGACGAAAACGCTTATCCAAGTAGGAAGACCCGTTGCATTCAAGGGGTAAGCCTTGCCAGTTCGTCTTGTACGTGTCGTCGCGTGAGCGGTGATCCTTTGCGAGAAGTACCTCGAGATTCCCCCAAGTGGTGTAAATCACGCACCACCTTTTGCGTTTCTGCGCTGCGACATAATCCTTGACGAGTTCGGTGTAGTTCTTGTAAAGGGCACGCAAGTTCAACTTCCCTTTGTAAAACCGTTTCGAACGCGTACTCCACCCTTGGACGACAAGCATGTTCTCTAAGATATGCACGAAGTACTTAGCAGACTCGCAAGCAAGAATTGAGTTGAAATGTGCTTGAAGGTTCCGTTCATAAACGGAAAAGTCTTCATTCCAACCCGCCAGCTTCCAAGTAGTAAGCTCATCTTGGGTTGCTTGGGCTTCGAAAGGAATAGGAGGCAGGGTGTTCGCGGAATTCTCGGCGTAATGTTCCACGGTTTCGAAGCCGCTCGGTTGGAGTACTTGTCCTTCAAACATGCAAAGCGTCCCCGCCGTTTTGCGATCGGTCACGGGGATGGCCAACAAGTTGGAGGTCTGGCAAACCTCCATGAACTGACCGCAAGTCTTTATGGTTTTAAGCCCCAAGATTTGTTTGCGATTGTTGTACACAAGTTCTTTATGACCTTGTACTCAACGTCGTCATCGGCTTCCATGGCTGTGGTGACTGCGGTACTAAGCTTCTTAAAAATGGCTTTAGGCGGAAGCTTTTCGTGGATCGCCTCCTTACACTTGTCCTTTACAACTTTCGACATACCCTTTCCTATGAAATTAGTATGGTCGTGTGTCCCACGGGAGTACAAGTTGCATGTAACAGTAGGGCCTAAGGTCGTCCCCTTGACAATTTTATAGTGAACTCCACAACCGTGAGTAAAGTTTAAAGCACACTTGAAGTTTTGAGTCACGGCAGAGGTTTTTTTCGATTTATATTGCTTGTTAGCCATGGTCACACCCTCAGGGCTCAAGGTTGCCATCATGTCTTGGCACTCTACATAAGATACACCGTTCAAGACCGTACTCCACACTATGGGGACACGGCTACGCTTCCCCTTCCCCTTTGGTGCAACGAGGAAGTCCTCTTCTTCCTCTTCTTCTCCCTCCGAAGGATATATATCGTCCACATTTTTGCCCGGGCTTGTGAACTCAAAGCCGTCGGGCTCAGCCATGTTATTTTCCTCTCGTTTGGCTACGCGACAACTCTTCGCATGGCATGGCGATAGCTCAACAGGTACAACGTCATGGATGCATGCACCGGTCATAGCCGGATGACATAAAGAAAACTTATTCTAAATTAACGATGAAAATGGGGTATTCTAAACTTATGAAAAAATATTCTAAACTAAATAGCCTACCGTTTCTCCGTGCCGCCTCCGCCTTCTGGCGGGACCGACGACGAGGATATCTTGCGGCGGCTTGATGCCCTCACCTCTGAGGTTCAGGCCGCCCAAGAAAAGGTACATTACACTCACGCATCCTTTGTTCCTGGGAGTGCGGTTGAGGAGCATGCATCGGCTTTGGTGTGTGGCCCTGCCGCTGCGGCGGGGATCACACCGAAGGGGCAGGTTCCGGCAGGTGGTGCGGCGGCATCGGCGTCCGCCGTGCCGGCCCCTGCTATGCCTGTTTCGCAGGTGAAGGATGTACAGCCCGCGCAAACTCAATCGGCGCGGGTGACCACCACGGAGGCGACATGCGGTGAGTTCGGAGGCTTCGTGCAGACGGTTAATCACGCCGCCGTCCACCCGACTGACCTCACAGGCTATGACACGGACGACTACGAAGATTTCGCCGACGGTACTTTCGCGGTGAAGCCGCGAGCTCCGGCCAAGGCTATCGGGTGCGGTGTGCCGCCTTTCGGCTTTGGCACGCCGGCAATCGGCGCTCTCGCGGTGCTTTCTCTCTTGTGCATTTCTTTTGCAGGTGTAGCTGTTTCGGCTTCCACAGCTCCTGCTGTGTTGGCATGTGCACCAGCTACGGAGATGCCTTCGCCTGGTGGTGATCTCGATTGGGAGACTCCGTCATTTTACTCTACGAATGATTTCGCTGATTCAGTGAACCCGGCTCAGGGTTTCTTGTTGGCTCACGATGTGCCACAGCTTCAGCCGCCCGAGCCTCCTGACAGACTGAGCTTTCTAGCATTTCAGGATTTAGCTCAAGCGGATTTGGGCTTCGGCATGGCACTTTATTACGGTATGGCATTACATGAGAGCGGACCTCTGGATGTGGAGCACTACTACGGTGCTGGCTACTTTACTTCCTATTATGGGATGGACTTCCGTGAGGCCACCGCTGACTACTTTGGTACTGTCGATTGACTTCTTGCTCACTCTGTGTGCTAGGAGGCAAGCACAAGAGCAAGAAAAACGGCTAAGTATAAAACGCAAGAGTACTCAGTACGGAGTACAGTAGGACCGATCAGAATGATGTTGATGTGAGGTGCCTAGCCTGTTGTACGGAGTACT
>LGRX02016235.1:0-24463 GCA_001247695.2 Cymbomonas tetramitiformis
CCTCAGCGCCTCCACCGCAGGGCAAGGTGTCCGCTTCTCTAGTCGGTCAGGAGGCGGTACGTGGCCATCGGAATGCTTTATGAGTTGCCTGCCGTCCCCAGAGAAGGATCCTACACGCGCGATGCTTCGTCCCTAAGCATTCAGGCCTGCGCGGCGGGCTGGGAGTGGGGGCGCTTCCTCCTCGGTACGGGTCCTATTAAGTGTATTTCAACAACAGTACCGGACCTTTCGGCACCGATCCTTTCCCGAGGAGGGCCACCCCACCCGTCCCAGCGATCACAGCGGCGCCGCACAGGGTGCCCGGAGCGGGGAGCAGCCGGGGGCAAGAGGTTACCCGCCGCAGCTGTGAGCAAGGTCGCTCTGTCCGCCTCCTCCCGCGTCTCATGGTCCGCCTGCAAGCCCCGCAGGGGGGGGTTGGGGGAGCAAGGGAGCCACAGGCCATGCCGGGGACAAGGAGGGGCGGGGAGGGGCAGGACACGGCAAGGCAAGGGCAAAGACGGTCTCCACAGGCAGAGGCAGACGAGGAGGAGCAAAGGGGGGGGCAAGGGGGAAGGTGAAATCCAGTTGAGGCGACCAAGCCCGCAGCCTGCTGCCAGAGAAGGGGACAAGAGGCAGAGGGGGGGGCTCCAAAGCAAGCCTCGCGGTCACCCAGAGGCCAAAACGACGCCACACCGCGCATCACGCAAGGGGCCAGTCAGCGCAACCCAGCCGTGCCTCGTGATCAAGCCATGCACGCCACCACGCCACGCACCACGCAAAGGCCAATCAGAGCACCACAGCCGTGTCGCAAGCTCAGACCAAGCACACCCCCAGCCAAGCCGCATGATCAAGTCCCGCAACCCACCCCAGCCACGGCCCAAGCTCGCCCCATGCCCCACTCCCCAGGCGTGCCACACGCCCAAGTCCTGCGCCACACCCGAGCCATGCCGCAAGCTCAGGCCATGACCCGCACCCCCAGTCGCGCCGCATGCTCAAGCCCCGCCCACCCCCCCCAGCCGTGGCGTGATCAAGCCCTGACCCAGACCCCGGTCGCGCCGCAAGCTCAAGCCACGCCCCACTCCACCAGCCGCGGCGTGCTCCCACAACCCAGCCGCGCCGCATGCTCAAGCCCGGCCCCACCCCCCCAGCCGTGCCAAATGCTCAAGCCATGCCCCTCGGCCCCAGCCGTGGCGTGGTCAGACCATGCACCACACCCAGACACTCCGCAAACTCGGGCCACGCTCCACACCCCCGGCCGTGCCGCAGGCCCAAGCCCTGCACCACACCACCAGCCGTGTCACATGCTCAGGCCTTGATCCACACCCGAGCCGTGCCAAAGCTCAGCCATGCACCACACCCAGCCACTCAACAAAACTCGGGCCTCGCTCAACGCCCCAGCCACACCGCATGCTCCGGCCCAGCCCCACACCCCAGCCGCGGCTTGTTCAAGCCACGACCCACTCCCCAGCCTCGCCGCCTGCCCAGGCCCAGCACCACACCCCCAGCTGTGCCACATGCTCAGGCCCAGCCCCACTCCCAAGCCGTGCCACATGCTCACGCCATGCACTACACCAGCCACTCCGCACATTCTGGCAACGCTCAAGCCCCAGCTGCAGCGCGCACTCATGCCATGCACCACACCGTCCACACACACATTCTGGCAACGCTCGAGCCCCAGCTGCAGCGCACACTCAAACCAAGCACCACACCAGCCACTCCGCACATACTGGCACCGCTCCAGCCCCAGCTGCAGCGCACACTCATGCCATGCACCACACCACGCCACTCCGCACACTCTGGCGCACACTCTGGCTCGCCCAGCCTCCGAGCGGCCTGCCAGGGCATGCACGACCAACTGCGGACAAAGGAAGGGGCGCGCAAGGCAGGGCACTCAAGACCAGGAGAAGGAGCCACACAGAGAGAAAAAAATAATAAATATTACTTACAAGGTCCGGTTCTACCTAGCCTACAGGGCACAGGGCCCGTCACAGAGGCGAGCTAGAGGCGATCAAGGCAAGAAGGGCAAGGATTGGAAGAAGGAGGAAGGGGCACCAGGGAAATCCACACCGGGCGGGTGGGCGCTCCTGGTCATGCAGGTCTCACACCCCGACCGCGCCCAGCGCCCAGGCCATGCACCACGCCCAGAGCCACACTACACGCGCAACCCACACATCACACCCCACGCATGCTCCGTGCAACGCCCCCCACGATCCCCAGACTGCAGCCATGCAAAAGCACACCTACGATCTCCAAGCAAAAGCCACGAGCCACGCCCTTGCCACGCCCCACACTCAGGCCATCGATGCGCCACACCCAATCCACACCCCACACTCACGCCAAACAGAGAAAAAGCCTCCAGCGCCCCACACCCAAGCCATGCAGCACACCCCCGCCGTGTTCCACACTCAGGCAATGCAGCACCCCCTTGCCGTGCCCCACGCAAAGGCCATGCACCGCACCCTTGCCACACCCCGCCCACAGGCCATGCGCCACCTCCTCGCCACTTCCACCCAAAAGCCATGCGCCACACCCCCGCCATGCCCCACACTCAGGCCACCAAAGCGCCAAACCCAAGCCGCACCCCACGCTCACGCCATGCACCACACCCAGCCGTGTCCCACACTCAGGCCGCCGATGCGCCACACCCCAAGCCGTGTCCAACACTCAGACCATGCGCTACATCCAAGCCGTGTCGACACTCAGGCCACCAATGCGCCACACCCACGCCGTGTCCCACAGAGGGCAAAGCGCCCCAGCCGCGTGGCGCCGTCCGGGTCACACCCCTGTACGCCCGCAGGCCACATCGGGGCTCAGTCCAGACCCGGCCCTCGCGCAGCGCCACACGGCCGTCTCGCCACACGGCCTCGCCCCCGGAATGCTATGCCATCACCGGGCCCGGGGGAAACGCCAGTCAGAAGGCACCACGACCAGCCGCGTCCCATACTCAGGCCGCCGATGCGCCACACCCCTTGCCGTGTCCCACGCTCATATCATGCGCCACACCCAGCCGTGTCCCACTCAGGCCGCCGATGCGCTACACCCAAGCTGTGTCCCACAGTCAGACAATGCGCCACACCCAAGCCGTGTCCACTCTCAGGCCACCGATGCGCCACACCCGTGCCGTGTCCCACAGAGGGCAAAGCGCCCCGGCCGCGTGGCGCCGTCCGGGTCACACCCCTGTACGCCCGCAGGCCACATCGGGGTTCAGTCCAGACCCGGCCCTCGCGCGGCGCCAAGCGGCCGTCTTGCCACACGGTCTCGGCCCCGGAATGCTACGCCCTCACCGGGGCCCGGGGGGGACGCCAGTCAGAAGGCACCACGACCAGCCGTGCCCCACACTCAGGCCATCGATGTGCCACACCCCTTGCCGTGTCCCACGCTCATGTCATGCACCACACCCAGCCCTGTCCCATACTCAGGCCACCGATGCGCCACACCCAACCCACACCCCATGCTCACGCCATGTGCCACACCCAAGCCGTGTCCAAACTCAGGCCACCGATGCGCCACACCCAAGCCGTGTCCCACACTCAGGCCATGCCACCACACCCAAGCCGTGTCCACACCATGCCGCCAATGCACCACACCCAAGCCGTGTCCCACGCTCACGCCATGCGCCACTCCCAAGCCGTGTCCCACACTCAGGCCACCGACGCGCCACACCCACGCCGTGTCCCACAGAGGGCAAAGCGCCCCAGCCGCGTGGCGCCGTCCGGGTCACACCCCTGTACGCCCGCAGGCCACATCGGGGCTCAGTCCAGACCCGGCCCTCGCGCAGCGCCAAGCGGCCGTCTCGCCACACGGCCTCGGCCCCGGAATGCTTCGCCCCCATCGGGCCCAGGGGAAACGCCAGTCAAAAGGCACCACACCCAGTCGTGTCCTGCACTCAGACCATCGATGCGCCACACCCCTTGCCGTGCACAACACTCAGGCCACCGATGCGCCACACCCAAGCCGCAACCCACACTCAGGCCATGCCCACACCCCTTGTCGTGTCCAACACTCAGGCCACCGATGCGCCACACCCAAGCCGTGCCCCGCACCCACGCCATGCGCCACATCCTGCCGTTCCCCCCACTCAGGCCATGCACCGCACCCTTGTTGTGTCCCACCCAATCCATGCGCCACCCCAAGCCACCCCACACTCAAGCTGTACACACCTCCGCCGGTCCCACACTCGGGCCATGCACCCGCACCCTTGCCGTGTCCCACCCAAACCATGCGCCACCCAAACCACCCCACACTCCAAAAATTTGTACTACACACCTCCACCGGGCCCACCACTCAGGCGCATTACACACCCCTTACCATATCCCGCCCAAAGCCATGCCCCAAGCCACCCCACACTCAAGGCACAGCCCCACACACCTCCACCAGTCCCCCACCTCCAGGCCACACATCGCACCACCGTGTCCCACCCAAGCCATGCGCCACCCCAAGCCACCCCACACTCAAGCTGTATACACCTCCGCCGGGCCCCACACTCAGGCCACGCATCGCAACACTGCCGCGCCCCACACTCCAGCCAAGCAATGCACCACACCCCTTCCGAGCCCCAGCCGCCGGCCGCACCACCCCCCCTCCGAGCCCCACACTCAGCCAAGCGTCACTCATCAGCAAGTCACAACACCCGGGAATGAATTTCCCACAAGGCAAGGCAGGCAAGCGAGGGGCGACGAGGGACAGACAGCACTCCAGGGAAGCAGGGGAGCGCGGGAGGGAGGAAGAGAGAGGCAGACGCAGGGGACGGAGGCATCATCGGGGTCGTTCCCAAGCGTGGCAGGGTGCTGGAATGTCCAGCCGCCTGGGGGGACAGGGGACAGGGGGACAGGGCAAACGCAGGGGGGAGAGAGGGACGAGGCGAGACGGGAGGCAGGCCGACGCACATGAGGCGGCCAGGCCGAGGAACAGAGGGGAGCAACCAGCAGAGGCCAGCAGAAGCAAGCAAAGCAGGGCGACGAAGCACGAAGAGCATCTCAGAACAGAGCTGGACCGGGGCTAGGCCAAGGAACAAAGGGGCAACAAGCAGAAGCGAGCGGGAGGCAGCCGTGGCTCAAGGGAAGAAGATGGGCGGGGGGAGGAGAGCCGGCAAGCAGGAGGCTGCCATGGCTCGAGCAAAGGCGAGAGGGAAGGAGGAGGAGGCAAGCAGGGGGCTGCCGAGGCAAGAGGCAAGGGGGAGCAGAGAGCAACATGCCACAGACCAGGAGAGGGGGCAGAGAGACAGCAGCCAAGAGGGGAAGAGGGGGAGAGAGCCGGCAAGCAGGAGGCTGCACAAGGTTGGTGCAACACTGAACGGAGGGCCAAGCTGCCAAACGAAAAGCACGAGTGCATAAATTCAAGACAAAAGGGGGAAGAGAAACGGACACAGGGCGACGAAGCACAAAAAGCAAACAAGTACAGAACAGGCACAAGGACAACCCGGCCGCCCAAGGGGCGGGACGGGGGTGGCACTCCATTTAGCCGTGCAGCAGCCTTCAGTCCGGCTGCGCACGCGTACCAGGAGGGACCGCTTGGAGGCGGAGTGCCCTTCCCGACGCAGAGTCCAATGACGAACTCCGCACCGCTCTCCTGCCCTGCTGATACCGACCCGAAGGTCAAATACCAGAGGCAGAAAACGCCCCCAACACCCTCGGGCCATCGCCAGGCTGAGATTCAGACGAGCGTCGCATCGCCGGAGGGCCGTGCCACGCCCCACTGCTGTGCAAGCCACTCGACCATGAATTGAACCCAACGTGGTGCCCCTGCTTGTTCAGCTCGCCCTGCCGGACATCTCGCTCCATTTCACACCACTCATCAAAGGCCTCATTTTCGGGTAGATTAGCATTAGCATTAGAGTAGCTTTGACCGTCGCTCCGGCGAGACACTTATATGGACTTGCTCCCAAGGCCGCTCCTCAGCGGAGTTCCTCGTTCAGGAGTGCGGATGGCTGCCACGCCACCCCGTCCACGTGCGCTCGTAGCCAAGTACGGTATTTTCGGGTAGATTGTCGGCATGGCTGAGGTCCACGCCGGCATCCTGCAGCACCCTCAGCGCCTCCACCTGTCCCCCAACTGCAGCCAAGTTCGCAGGCGTCTGGCCGTCATTGGCAGCATGGCTGAGGTCCACGCCTGCTTCCTTCAACACACGCAGCAGCGCCTCCGCATGAGCCCCCTCGGCAGCCACATGTGCGGGTGACCTGCCGAATTTTTTGTCCGCATGGCTGAGGTCCGCGTCCGCCTCCTGAAGCACCCTCAGCGCCTCCGCGTTTCCCCCTTTAGCAGCAACGTGCGCTTTGTGTTGCAGCAGCAGCTCCACGGTCTCCTTGTGGCCTTTCTCGGCTGCGATATACAGCGGCGTCCGCCCATCCTTATTGGCGGCGTCCACCTGCGCTTTGTGTTGCAGCAGCAGCTCCACGGTCTCCTTGTGGCCGTTGAAAGCTGCGATAAGCAGCGGCGTAATCCCATTCTCCATAGCTGCGACCGTCATTGGCAGCATAGCTGAGGTCCGCGCCGGCACCCTGCAGCATCCTCAGCGCCTCCACGTGTCCCCCATCCGCAGCCGAGTGCGCAGGCGTGCGGCCGGCATTAGCATTAGCATTAGAGTAGCTTTGACCGTCGCTCCGGCGAGACACTTATATGGACTTGCTCCCAAGGCCGCTCCTCAGCGGAGTTCCTCGTTCAGGAGTGCGGATGGCTGCCACGCCACCCCGTCCACGTGCGCTCGTAGCCAAGTACGGCCTACCACGATATACTCAAGGTACGTGTGGCACCATTGCTGGCGGCGACCGGCATTAGGCATGGAGCTTTCAGGGAGGGTGGCTTGTTCGGACGCCCCGGCCTTCCCTCCCCGGATCCGTCCGCCCTCCCCCACCATAAATCGGTTCACGCCTCCTAGAGAACGCACCGGGCGACCGGGGATCCCTTGAGGGGCGAAGGATTGCGGGGCCGAGGCCAAAGCGCCACGGCCGCGTGGCACCGCGCCGTCCGGGTCACACCCCTGTACGCCCGCGGGCCTCATCGGGGCTCAGTCCAGACCCGGCCCTCGCGCAGAGCCACGCGGCCGTCTCGCCAATCAGCCTCAACCCCGGAATACTTCGCCCCCACCGGGCCCGGGGGGGACGCCAGTCAAAAGGCACCAGGGGGGCGAGTCTCGCCATGGCGTTTCACGGCCGTTATCCCCAAAAAGGAAAGTGGAGGCGTCCTAGCCGCCCGAGAGAGTCCTAGCTACCCAAGTGCAACGTCAATGAAGGCTGAGCGCGAGTGCTGTGCCGCGCGGGCCCAAGAAAAACCATCCCGTTCCCGGTGCGCTGAGACCCACTGCGTGGCGCGCTACCCCAATCCCACGTCCAGGAGTTCCCAGCGCTGCCCCCCCTCCCCCACACCCACGCACCGCAACCAGGTTGGCGTTCGAGGATCACGGAAAAAAAAACCGGACCGGCATGCAATGCACTGGACCTTGGCAATGTACGGGAAGACTCAACGCGGCCGGCGAGAGCACAGACCCCACCCCTGTGTGTCCGCCGCAGCAGCCACGTCGGGGATCAAGACCAGGCCCCGAGTCTCGCGGCGCGGAATGCAAGATACGGTGCCATGCCAAACTGAGGGCTGAGGTTGGCGAGGACCGAGGTAGGAATCGAGCGTTGTGGTAGGGTGTGATAGACCCGCCGAGGCGAAGTGCAATGCGCTCGGGGCTAGCGACGCGACAGCAACCCCCCCCGGGGTGACGGGCACACAAGAGCAATTAGTAGCAGCGTTCACCCCCTTGCGGTAGATGCTGAAAGGTAGTAGAGCCCACCCATCCCCCCCACACCCACCTCCCGAGACGGCGCACCCCGTACCCACCTCATACCCTAGGCGCACCACCGCGAGCCCCCCATATCCCCCCTCCCAGGCATTCACTGCAGGCATTCATTGCAGGGCATGCACAACAATCGGAAATTCGGAATCGGATAGGCTTCTGATTATAAAAAGATGTTACGACCCGGATGTCTGAATGAAGAGTGAGGATGCGCCGCCTGGGGTCAGGCGCTAGTCATTCAGGGCAGAGGTCTCGAGAGGGATCTACTGCGTGCAGACCACTGCCTGAGGTGCCTCGGCACGACTCCTACCGCGGTCAAGCAGAGAATAGCCTCTCAACCCGAAGGGGTAGACACATCTCCTCCCGGGGGGACACTCGCCGACACATGAGGACCGTGAGCTCAAGAGGGTGTGCTCTTTTTGTGCAGCCTTCTAGCGCGGTGGGAGCTGCCCCGACTCCTCTTCTTCGGGGGGGCGGCTGTCGGTGGGGGCAGAGGTGGAGGCGGAGGTGGAGGCGGGGCGGAGCGGGGGCAGGGGCGGAGGTGGAGGCGGATGCAGCGAGGGGGTGGAGGTGGTCGCGGCAGGGGGGTGGGGGGCGGCCACAGGGTGGGGAGGGGGCGGCGACCGGGGACGGGGGAGGGCGGGGCCAGGCCGGGTGGGGGCGGCAGCAAGCGGGGCGGAGAAGCGCGGCGGAGCGGTGGGCCGGGAGGGGCGGGGTGGAATGGCACCGGTGGGCGGAGGCGGAAGCGGAATGGCGCGCACGGGTGGGTGTGGAGGGGGGGCGGGGCGAGGGGCGAAGGAGGCGGAGGCGGAGGCGGGCCGGGCGGCGGAGGCAGAGGCAGGGAGGCGGGGCAGGGGCAGGGGCAGGGCGAGCGGGCGGGGGCGGAGGCGGGGGCGGAGGCGGGAGGCAGAGCGGAGGCGGAGAGCGGAGAGGCGGAGGCGGAGGCGGAGGCGGGAGGCGGGGCGGAGGCGTCCGGGTGGAGGAGAGTGGGGCCACATGCGGGGGAAGGCGAGGGGGAGAGTCGGCGTCTCCGTCTCGATGGCGCTTTCCAGTCATCGCGCATCATCGCATCGAATATGTCATCGAGGACCGCGGCGTAGGGGTTCTCCTCGGCCGGCGTGGGAGGGGATGATGGCATTCCCGGGTGAGCGGGCGGCGTTTGGGGCATGCCAGTGGCGCTCGCCGCGCCCTGTACGCCCTCCACTCGGAGGCGCTTCGCAGCTGGTGGGGGGCGGGCGGAGATGGGTCGGCTGACGAGGGCAGTACGACGGGGGCCGGAGGGAGGCGGAGCGTGGAGGGTGGAGGCGGAGGGCGGAGAAAGCGGTGGCTGAGGGGAGGGGAGCGACAGAGGGGGCAAGGCGGGCCCCGAGAGAGGTGGGGGCACCGAGGTGGGGATGGGGGCGGGGGCTGCAGAGGTGGAGGGCGGAGGGGGCCGTGGGAGGGAGGGAGGCTGAGCGGGACGCGGCGGAGGGCGGATCCGGGCCCGTCGGGGGAGGGGCGGAGGGGCGAGGGGAGGTGGGAGAGTGGGAGAAGCCCGGGGTCGGGGGCGAGAGGTTGGCGGGGGCTTTCCGGAGTCGGATGGCGGCAAGGGCAACGGAGAGGGGGCTAGGAGTGGCAGGCCCATCAGAGTGGTGGCAGGGGGCATGAGGTGCGGCAACACGGTGGTGGAGGCCGGGGGAGCCAGCAAAGCAAGGGCAGAGGGGGTCGCCATGGAACACGGCGGTGGTGGAGGCAGCAAGCCAAGAGCGGCAAAGGGTGGGGGAGTCGCAAGGTGAGAGCGGGCAGGAGGGATGGAAGGGGTGGAGGGTGGGCGGGAAGGTGGAGAAAGTGGAGGCGGCAGAGAGGGCAAAGCGGGGCCGGAGGCTGGGGGTGGTGGGGGTAGCGGGGCGGGGGCGGAGGCGGAGGCGGAAGGAGGTGAAGGCGGCAGAGCGGAGGGGACAGGGGACGACGGGGGCAAGGGGACCAGGGCGGAGGGAGATGGAGGTCCCATGGTGGAGGCGGAGGGCTGCGAAGGTGGAAGGTCTACGGTAGAGGGTGGCAGGGGTGGAGAGGTGGGGGCGGAGGGTGGAGGAGTGAGGGGGATGGAGGCGGAAGTCGGAAGGGGAGGCGGCGCCGGAGCGGGTCCCGAGGGAGGGCACGGCACCGCGGGGAGGGCCCGCGAGCCACACCCCGGGCTCAAACAGAAGTATGTCACACCTCCACAGGGCATGACACCGATGGAGAAGTTGTTGCGGCGGTGCACCTCATCGGGATTGGCGAAGCACCCGCGGCCGTCAGGCCCGTTGGTGAAGTAAACCGAGAGCAGCCCCCCGGCCCCCCGAGGAGCCACCTGCGCCTCCGTGCACGTCGCGCCCCGATGCCCCGGGGGGCGGCACACCCCCGCCGCCTCGAGCGCCCGCACCGCCTCACGCGCCACCCTCACCGCATCAGCCGCCTGTTCGGGCGGCGGGGCCGAGGCAGCCGCGGCCACACTTGTGGCCTCCTCCCACGTGAGGGCAGCACCGGCGATGGCGGGGGTGCAAGAGGAGGGCATGTTCGGGGGGCGCATGGGGCCACCCTGAGCGACCGGGACGAGCAGAGGGGCAGAGGGGTCCACGTTGGTGACAAAGAACTCCGAGCGCGCCCGCAACGGGCCCCAGCCCTGCAGCGGGCGCTTCCAGTTGGCGGCCCCGTCCTTGCAGCACCACAACGCCCGTAGCGCCTGCGAGCTGCCGTACGGCGCGAGGTCAACCCACGCCATGGGCCCCGGGGTGGCCGCCGCTTGAAGAGCCAGCTGGGCCGCAAACGCCCGCCTGCCCGCCGACCCCCCCATACGGCGCTTGAGGATCACATGGAAGGAGGACTTGGAGGGGGTGCAAGACTCCGCGATGAGAAAGGCCTCGTCGGGGACGGCGCGCACACCGTACCGCTCCCCGAGGAAGATGCGGATTCCCGCGAGGGAGGCCGAGAGAGTGGCCGCATGTATCCTCTCAGCCTCAACACCAGGCAGCGGCGGCGAGTGCGGTCTGTCCACATCCCAGTATGCGTGGCAGTCCTCGTCGTCGATGAGCTCTAGGAAGGTGCACGCCGCTCGGGTGGAACGACGGCAATAGGTTGCCGCAATGTGCTCAGCGGCCTCCTCAAAGGTGGGGATCGCAGTGCCCACGAACCCGGAGCCCTCAACGCCCGAAATTTGGAGGGCGCAATGAAGCCCCCTTGAGCGCTTATACTCGATCGTCATGGCGCGCTGGCCAGCGCCGTAGTACCACCTCAGGCCGAGGAAGGGGAAGGTGGGAGGGGGGGGCATGCGCCGCTCGGGGGGCACGCGCGGCGGGAGCAAGAGGGCGGAGGACTTACGGGCACCCTTGTGGGCACGGCGAGGCAGAGCTGGGCCCGGGAGAGGGAGGAGGGGGGGAGGAGCCTCAGAGGGGTCAAGGGGGAGAAGCGCAGGTGGGGAGGGGGGGTCTTGGGAGAGGGGCCGGCGGGTGGGCAGGGGGGCGGGGGAGAGAGGTGGTAGAGAGGAGCCGGCCAGAGGAGGGGGGGCCTCCACGTCAGGGCATAGGGAGGCCCCAGCAGAGACGGCCAGGGCAGAGCCCCCGGCTAGGAGCGGGTGAGTTCTCGTGAGGAGGCGATGGGCGACGCGCTCGCGGAAGGCCGCCATGACCTCACTGACCGGGAGGGGCGTCCCCCGCGGCCACAGCCCAAGCACCTCCATGTACGCCATCGTCAGAGGGCCGCAATCATGAGGCGCCCCCCCCGCATTCAGCCTGGTCTGCGCGCACACCCGCACGGCGCGCGCCAAGGGCGGGGGGGGGGCGCTCCCAAGTCCCCCCTACACGTCCATGTCGACCGGCGCAGGCACGGGATGGCCGCCAGCGCCGCCTCCGTGTCGCCAACTCTGTCCGCAACGGCTCTGCACGCGGTGCCCGCAATGAAGTCGGCGAGGTGCCTGCGGCGCAACCCACAGCCCGCGTCGCCCGGGAGCGTGTCCAGAAGCCAAATCCCCCGCGCGTTAAGGAGGACCAGGAAGAAGTGGAGGTCCACCACCACCGGGATCATCACGGTGTGCGCCGTAAGGAGCCGGCGCGCCGTTCCACGAGTCACACGGCGAGCGCCCGGGGCGTTGCGGCCATCCGGGTCCGAGGCAAAGGTGGGGGTGAGCACGCCCACATCCCGCGCTGAGGCAGCACACATCATGCCGAAGGCCGGAGGGAGGAAGACCGTCCGGGAGCCCAGCGTTACGGCCGTGCTATCAAGGAGCCCAACGTACGCATTGACAAGATCGTCGTCCACATAGCCTTGCAGCTCTATCCCCCCCTCTCGTAGCGACGGGTGCGTGATGTCTAGCAGGCGGCAAAGGGCAACGCGCTTGAGAAGAGGATCCTCCCCAAGCTGAGGGAGGACGTCGCCAGGAAGCCCACCAAGCGCGTCAAGAGCGTCAATCTCGGCGGCCTCCCCGGGCAGCAGGGCCCTGCACCACACCGTGGAGGCCCCGGCCACGGCAGCCTCCGCCAACGAGGGGGCACCTCCAAGCGCAGCGGGGGCGCCAGGGGCCCCGCGCCCCAAGCCCACCGAGGGGGCCACCTCAGGGCAGAGGGCAGCCTTGCCCCCGGCCCCGCCCACTGCAGTCTGTGCGGGGGCCGGCCGCGCGCCGGTCTCGAGCGAGGGGGGGGAGGGTGACATTGAGGGCCACAGGGGATTTGGAGCAGCAGGGGCCGTGCTCACACGTGTCCCGCCCGCGGCTGGTCGGGCAAGGGCTGCCGCCGCATGCCTCCGGAGGCACCACGGGCACAACCAGACGTCCCGGACCTCCGAGGGAAAGAGGTGGCCCACCATGAGCCCGCCGCACCCCTGGTTAGGCTCCGGGCGGGCGTGGGCGCCCTTCCCACAGCCCGCGCACCGGGCTCCGGGAGCGCGCGGAGAGGAGGGCGCTTCCTGCTCGGGGCCGTTGGGCGGCATCAATCCATTTTGGGGCGCCGGGGGGATGTCCGCCCGGGCGCGGATCACCGTCCGCGTCTCCGGGTCGAACTGAACCCGCACATCCAGCCTTGGGGCGGGCACGCCGGGGGGTACCAGGAGGCGGTAGCTAGCGGGGTCGCACTCCCACCACGGCCGGGACTTGTCACGCGTGGGGAAGTTGAGCAGGGAGATGCCCGGGCCGTGCTCAGCCACCGCCATCCTGTCCACCTCACGGGCGGCGTCCGCCTCGCATCTGAAGGTGGTGGGCCTGCCGAGTGTCTTGGAGAAAGTCCTCGAGGTCGTCTTGGAGCCAAGGTAGGCCCGCCATCCCCCCGAAGCCGCTGAGCGGTCCACCCCCGTGTACCGAGAGCTCAGGATGCTTTTCCCTGTTCTGCCAGCAGGAGGGGGGCACCTGTCGCGGGTGCCAGGGGCAAAGTTGAGCGGGCTCACTCCACGCTCCACCCCGGGAATGGCGAGCATCGCCTCATCATAAGCAACGGCGGCGTCCTCCTCCGTGACAAAGAGACCGACTTGGCGGCGTGGAATGAAGGTGGTGGCGGAGAACTTCCCTATGGTCGGGACCCACGCCACACCGAAGAAGCGCGACCACGTGTGCGGACTGTCGATGCGGCGCCCCTTGTCCTCCAGCTCTGCCCGTTCCCGCGCCCTGCTCGCCGTCGCCTCCCCTTCTACCAAGCTGCCCTCCGCCACGAAGTTCGTCAGCCACGCCGCGCCTGTTTCAGTGTTGAGGCGGCGCGCCTCTGTGTCGTAGGCCCTGGCGGCTTCGATCGCCCCTTGTGGCCCATGGAAGCGGCCCAGGAACCGTTTCCCAAGCTGGGCCCGGTAGTACCGCCCCCCACGCATGAGGTGCACGCCGCGGAAGTGGGAGGGAGGGAGAGGGACGAACGGGGGAGCGGGGGGGAGAGGCTCGCCACAAGGGCCCGCCGTAGCGCCAACCTCGTTCTCCCCCAATGGCTTAGAGCACAGGGCGCATTCACTCAGGGGAGGGGCGTGGGAGGCAATGAGGCGCCCGCAAGTGGCACAGAGCGTGCCGCACTCCGCCTCCGGAGCCGGAGTCTCACACACGCACCGTGAGGCAGGGAGCCGCAGAGAGCCAAGGGGGATGGGGTACGTAGCTTCCCCAGCCTCGTCCAAGAAGGAGATGCCATTGGTCCGGAGGGCATGCCTGGCGGCGCTCCGCGGCGGCACCGCCCCGCCAAGGGCCGCCCTCCCGAGTACCCGGCAGGCCTCCGGGATTCCCAGGGGGCGGCGGACCAGAATCGAGAGGGTCTCCATGCTCTTGGAAAGTGTGTCCGCCAGCTCCACGCGCCTTGCCGCCGCGCACACCGCATCCAAGCGAGAGCCCCCCGCGGCATGTTTCCGCTTGCGAGGCCGGGAGATGAGGGGAGTGCCAGTTTCCGAGGGGGCACTGCGAGGTGCGCACCCCGCCACCGGGGCGCGTGTGGCGCCAGGGGGCGGGTGTGGGGGGGGCTCGCCCCCGGAGTCGTCCTCCCCGCTCGACGCCGGGGCATAAGTGCTGTCGTCGTCGTCCTCCTCAAAAATCGAGTCTCTGTTGCCCCCGGCTTCGGCCCCAAGCCCAGGCTCGAGGAAGCGACGGACGAAGTCGTTGCACCCGGCCGCGTACCTCTTGCGCATCACGGCCGAGATCTGCAGGATGACCATCGAGACGGAGGTCGCAAGCCGATTCCCCCGAGCCCGGGCGCCCGCGGGCAGACCATCCCAACCCTCCCCCTCCGTGTTGTGCAAGCCCCGGGGGTCGATGGCCGCCAAGACAACGGTACGCGGAACCAGCCCCCGGTACCCAAGGTCGTGGGCCTCCTCCGCAGTCTCCGTCCTCCCCCGCTCGCCCCGGGCGCCGAGCTCCTCTTCCTGAGCAACAGGCAGGAGCCATGCGATCGCGGACAAGATTGGGAACGCGCTCCACGTGGAGGCCTCCACCGGGACCCCCCAACCGCTCCGAGGGTGCCCGCAAAACCGGAAGGGGGAGTCAGCGGGGCGCGATTGACTTCCGCACTCAAGCCAAGCAGCCACCGCCTGCGCCCGAGGGGCAGAGAGGGACACCATCATCTCTTTGCAAAGGAGGTCTTCCACACGGGCGCGAAGGGGGAGGCGGAGCGGGGTGTTCGCAGGGCAAGAGAGTAGCGCATGGCGGGCTGTGCCTGGGGCAAGGCCACAGAGGGGGCAGGTGCGGACGTCGAGGGCGAGGGGGGCACGAGCAGCGGCAGGGTCGCCGGGGAGGGTCTCGAGCACATCCATCTCACGCATGAATGCCACCACATGGGGGACATGGGCCCCCTCGGCCGCCTGTTGTGCACGTGCCTCCGCGGCCCGCCTAGCGTCAGCAGAGTTCCGTACCCGGGCGGTCCAGGAGCCGCCGACCGCATGCCATTGTTTCCATGCGCTGTTTTGGAAAGAGGCGGAGCTGGTAGAGAGGAGGGGAATGGGGGCTCCGTCCACAAGAGGAAGGTCCGCCGGGAGAGGGACTTGAAGGAGGGAGAGGGGGTCCAAAGCCTTGATCCACAACCGGTCGAGCGCCGCCGCAGCCGCACCCTGTTGGGCCGCCCCAGCCCAGCGCGCCTCCGCGTCCGCAGCAGCCATTCGCCGAATGGAGCCACTCGGGTCGGATGTCACCACTTGGCCACGCCTCACAAGGAAGAATCGAAGCCCCCCACGCGGGTACGCCACCCCACCGGGAGCAGGCTCAGTCCTTGGAGCGAGTGCCCCTTGGTTCGCGAGGCGGTCAGCGACGTGATTGCCCTCCACAATGAGCCTGCAAGGTTGTACGTCCCCCTCCAGGGGTTGGTGGCCCCTCGCCCACAACACAGACAGGCCAGGGACAAGGGAGGGGAGGAGCTTGGCGTCGGTGACAGCGGGGTCCTCAAGGATGCGGCCTAGCTCCGCTTCCCATGCGCCAATGGAGGTCGGGCCGGGGAGCGCCGGCGGAGGGTCCACGCTGCGGCGGCGGGCACATCGGGCAATGCGCGACCAAAGGGCACAATCCCCACGGCGGAGTTGCTCCCTTGTCCGGGGAGAATCTGCCGCTGCCAGGCCAAGCGCAGCCCCCATGTTGTCTGAGACCACCACCCCGCGGAGCGAGAGGGGTAGGCGGGAGAGGATGTTGAGAAGGGCCCAGATCTCCGCCTGGTGATTGGAGACCACCCCGTTGCCATACAAGCTCGGGAGGGGGGACGAGATTTGGAGAAGGCGATTGCCATTGCGGGAGGAGGGCGGGCCTGCAGTCGAATTGCCACCTCTGCAGTCCCGCGGAAGCAGGAAAACCGAGCCCGCCCCAGCCCGCTGGGAGGACGCAAAGAAGGAGCCGTCACCGACCGCGCACACCTCTCCCAAGATGCCGGGGCGGCGCGTGTACCGGCCGAGCAGTTGAGACCTTTCGGCCGCATGCGATTCCCAATCGAGCCAGTCAAGGAGGGGGTCCTCAACATCAGCGCTTCCCCAGTCATCCCGCTCAAAAGACCAAGGGCTACCATCCCCCATCGCCTCCGCAGGGTCAATGCTCTGTGCAGCGCACTCTGCCCGCCAGTCCACGTCCGCCTGCCGTCGAGCCTCCCCCAAGGCCCATGCAATGTTACCCGCAGAGAAGAAGAGGTGGGTGGTGCTCGGGCGGCTGGCCACCACAGGCGCCCACTCCGAGGCGACCAGCCACTTGGAGGTGGGGGAGAGGCGCCGCATGCCCTCCCGGATAAGAGCAGCCCCGGGGCCGAGGGAGGAGAATTGGGCAGCCTTCGCAAAGGCGCGCCTCTGGAGTCCCGCAGAGGGCACCGCCCCCCAGGCGCCGCACCGTGCCTGGAGGGCGTCCAAGGCACGTGACAGAAGCCGTTCGCGGGCATCTCGGATGAAGAAGCCGCACCCCGCAAGAATGCGAGTGATAGACCTGGTGAGGGTTTCGCACTCCGGGTGGTCAAGGGACCGCTGCCATCCTTCGCGCACCAGCTCCCCAGCCAACTCAGTCTTCTCCCCTAGGACCACCAGCAGCTCCCTGGCATAGGTAGCAAGCATTTCCGCCGCAAGGCACGGCATGTTTAGGCCTCGGGCAGCGTAGAGGCCCTGCCGGGTGCAGGTCATCGGCATGCGGAGGCTCTTGCACGCCAGCCGAGAAATGGTGCAGTCCCACTCCACAAGCGTATCCCACGGTGTGCGTGTCTCAAGCGGGTTGAATGTGACCGCGTTAACGAGGAGGGGACGGATGGCGAATCGAACATGTTGCCACCGCAGTTGGTGCGCAGCGCAGCGGGCAGCAAAGAGCTTGACCGCCCCGTTGTACTTGGGGTACTGCACAAGGCGCGAGCGGTCCGGGAGAGTGGAGGTGCCAAGGAAGGTGCTGGGCTCATTAAGGGTGGACACCGCCACCTCAATCTCTTCCGCCCTCCCTGAGTCGCCATTGAAGTGGTGGATAGAAATCGGCTGGGGGGCCGCCACAGGGCAGTTGACAAAGTAGGCCTCCGCCTTCGAGAGCGCCATCTGAATCCCAGCCGGCGGGTAGACCTGCGCCGAGATGGACGCCATCTCGTCTAATGCCTCCACGGAGCCGTCGTCGTAGAAGCGAGTGTCGTCACTGAAGCCAGCAAGGGGGACCACCGAGCCATACTGCGTGCGGTAGGCACGCTCGCGGCGGCCAAAGGCGCGGTTGGCCGGGTCTTGGGGATGCTTGGAGAGGAGGGGGGAGAGGATGGCCCCTTGCCCGATCCCGTTAGTGCCATCGCGCAAAAGGAAGCGGGTGTCCCCCCAGAGGGTCGAGATGCAGGACCTCAAACCACTGTAGCCCTCACTGATGATCTCCACAATCACGGGGGGGAAACCCTTAGCGACAAGGGAGGCCAACGCAACTTCGCGGGGGAGTTTGTCGAACCACTTCTCAAGGTCCACAGTGAGGACCCGAAGCGGGGAACCACTCACCACCGCGTCCTCGTGGACCATGGCGTCAACCAGGTGCGGGTGGTGCGTGCCTCGACCCTCGTCATACGCCACGTTGAAGGTGGAGAGGGTGGCGTCGCTGGGAGGAAGAGAGCTGCGGATCTCTTCCATACGCGTGTGGACAACCTTCTCCACCGCCTTGAAGAGCTCCTCCATCATGGACAACGGCCGGAACCCACGCTTGGGGAACTTCGAGATGTTAACAATCCGGGTCCACTTAAGGAGGTCCGGGATCAGGCGGAGACACAACATGGTGTCCACCAACGTGCGGAATAGGGTACGCACGTGTTGCGGGAAGCACCGGAGCGCGCAAATCTTGAAGCCTGAGAGGCCTGGAGCGGTGCCCCAGGCCCCCTGGAGTAGGGATTCCCACTCCCCGTCTGAGGTCACCCGCACCGCGTCCCCCCACCGAGCGCGAAACGCCGCAGAGTCCATGTTGCCAAGCCGAAGGAGGGCGAGCAAGTCAGAGTCCTCACGGTGTCTGGGGTCAGGAGCAAGTGGAATGCGGGCCTCATCAATGCGGACGCTGTGGGTTCCCGCCTCATCCACGGTGGGCACGATGAAGGACGGGAGCGGCTGGGCAGGGTGCTTGGCGAAAAGAGTCTCGAAGTGTTGCACCGTGGCCTCCTTGATTTCGTCGCCGTTGCGCGGGACCGGGTCACCGGAGCCAGGAGCGCCGCCTCCATCCCTTCGAAAGGTCTCGGGTATGAAGCTGCCCGGGTTGTCCTCCTTCAGGCCCAAGGCCCTTGCCATGCCAGCAACGTCATTCTCCTTGACAAGTCGATCAAGTCGAGTGCGGCAACTTGCCCGACCGGAGGCCCGGAGGAGGCGGATGTGTCTGGTGGTATCGATGCGGGCACGCCCGGCGCACACGCGGAGGCGGCGGAGCCAGCGCCGGAGATCTTCCTGGCGGCACCGGCGGGGGAGCGAGAGGGGCGCGGGAAGGGGAACGGAGGAATCCGCCTGCAAGTTCCGAGCACGTCGTTGAAGGCGCTCCGCTGCCTGAAGGCGTCCGCGACGGATAAGGTTATGGCGTGCCAAGACCGGGCTGAAATTAAGCCCCTTGTGGCATAGGGACTGCACAAGCCGGAGAGCGTTGTGTGCCTTGGTCCACTGGGTGATGGCGGTGCCCGATTTGCGTGAGGAGAGAGACTTGATGTGGGCGACCGTGGTGCCAGCAACCTCCCCGATGGCTCTCGTCACAGCACTCATTGCAGCCTCAGTCATCCTCCCAAGGGCAGCCCGAACGGCCGCCGACCGAGCACCCTCGCTGCACATGGCGAGAAGGGAGGCGCACCACTCCACACAAAGATTCTGGGAGAGCCGGGACGCCAGGGGGGCAGCATCCAGTGCTCGCTCGACCTCAAGCATGAAGGGAGAGGACCCATCAGAACCTTTCCGCACCTCGTCCGCCGCCTCAAAGAACTTCCGCCAGAGTGCTGCTTTCTTCACAAAGTCGGGGGCCTCCACCCCGATGTCGATCCCAAAGATATCAACGAGGACCACTGAGTGATCCGAGGCAAGCTGGTGGTGGTGATGGATCGCGGAGCACACCCCAGTGACTCGGGGGTCAGACCGGAGGAGGATGTAGTCCAAGCGGTTTGCCCCGCCCTGGAGGGTCGAGCGGGTAGTGAGCACCGCTTGTGGGTGGTGGGCACGAAGCACGTCGGTGAAGCCAAGGTCAAGCAGCTTCTGCAAGAGGGAGGACTCGCGTGCCCTAGCCCCAGTGCCAACAGAGTCAAGGAGGGGGTCCACAACAGCATTAAAATCCCCCCCAAGGACAACCAGGAGTTGTTGATCCGCCGCCTCTTCAACCACCTGTCGAGCGCGCTCAATAAGCAGGGCCTCCTTGTGGCGGTCGTCTTGGGACAAGCTCGTGGTGCCACCTGAGAGGCCGTAGAGAGCGCCAAAGCAAATGGAGCGCCTGTCAGTCGAGGGGGCGCCGTCTTCCCTTCTCGAGGTCCATTCAGAGGTGATGGTGACAAAGGCAGCCCGGCCTTCGCCGCCCACTGAGATAAGCTTCGGGTTGGAAGCGAGCGTGCCCAGCTTATAGGCCACGAGTGCACCCCCATGCCTCTGGACGTTGCCCACCGCGGTGAAGCCATGCTCCGAGAGACCCCTCACAAACGAGCGCAGGTGAGCGTCAGTGCCAAAGCCGCACTCACTAGCTAGGCACGTGTCCACGCCCATGTCAGAAAGATACTCCCCAAGCCAGTTGCCTTGCGCATGGGGGTCCATCATCTTGGCCCGGGAGGCGAGGTTGATCGATACCACTCGGTGGGCAGAAGTTGCCTTACGACTTAAGTCGTGTCCCACAAAGTTGCCACACCTGGGGGGGGTGTCCACAAACTCCAGGGCGGCGCCGTCCCGCAGAAAGGGGAGCGCCTCCGCCGAGGCCTCCCGGAGGAGCGCCCGGGCAGCAAGGGAGGAGGCCTCGGACATATCCTCCCCCCATAGGGCTGACGAGAGGGAGTCAACGAGGGAGCTCCCACCATGCGGGTGGCCCTGGGAGGAGGAAGAGGTGCGGGGCTGTGGGGGAGCGCTCGAGCCGCCGCGGATACGGGCCCAAAAGCGGATAACCGAGCCATGTCCAATGCCATACTCGCGCAGCCGGGTTCCCTCACGCAAGATCCTCCCGCCGCAGGAGAGACACTGCTCGCTTGGGGGAATCCAACAACGCTCACGGATGAGGAGGCGCAAGTGCTCCACAGTGTCGTCAGGCCCAATCTCAATGACAATGGACTTCCCGTTGAGGTTCTCAACGAAGACTTGGAAGGTGCCCCGCGGGAGCTGGGGGGGTGGCTGAGGGGAGGGGCGGGAGTCACCCCGCATGGGGCAGAGGGAGGTGGGAAGGGGCAGCGGGGACAGGGGGGGTGGAGGAGGGAGGGAGGAAAGCGGTGGGGGCGGAAGGGTTGGGAAGCGCCGCCCAGAGTGGTGCCAGAAGGAGTCCTCCTCGTCCCCGTCATTGTCCGGGCACAAGAGCACTGTGGAGAGCGCCGGAAAGAGCGCCAGATCCTCCGGGAGGTCCTCTTCCCACAGGTTGTAACATCCAATAAGGTCCAGCTCAGCGAGGCGGGAGAGCGGGGCCAGTGGCCGGACCGTCCGGATGCGGTTGCCATTCGCGAGGGAGAGGGAGGTGACAGAAGAGAGAGCGGCAATGCGCATAAGGTCGTCGGAGGTCAAGCCATTGTAGGAGACGTTAAGGGTGAGGAGGTTGGTGAGAGGACAAGGAGGCGGAAGTCAAACCCGTTCGGGTGGTCGCCACTTTGAATCCACAGCCGCCCCAGGTGCAGGGAAGAGACGGCGCGCAGGGAAGAGACACATGCCAGACCCGCGCCATACCCTCCGCTCCCAGCAACCAGCGTGCCACAGAGGTCCAAGTCCGTGAGGGTCGTGCAGAGAGCGTTGTCTGCAAGCGGGGCCAGGTCTGACACTCGCGTGTGACGGAGGCGCAGCACGGAGAGGTGGAGGAGCCCCGCTATGGCAGGGAGAGCAGAGTTGTCAATTAGGGTCTCGGAGAGGTCAAGAGAGGTTGCCCACCGAAGTGCACCCAAGCTCAGCCCCGAGAGTCCCCGTCCCCGTGGCGGGGGCGCTGCCCAATCTCCAATCCCGTCGTCCTTGGAGCGTCCCCCAGCCTGTAGCAAGGCAACCGTGGCGAGGGAGGCGCAGCGTGAGACCTCCGTGACGGCGCGGTCAGAGATGGCGGAGAGGCCGCTGAGGTCCAGCCAAACAAGATGCGGAAGAAAGGTGCCAACGAGGTGAGCTGTGGCATCCGTGACGCCCCGGCCACACAGCCTAAGGCCAACCGCCTGGAGCTGGGGGAGCTTAGCGAGGACACGGAGCCCCCAGTCTGAGACGAAGAAGCACCCATGCAAGTTAACGGAGCGGAGGTGAACGAGGGGGGCTAGGAGGTGAAGGGCAGAGTTGGTGATGATCCACGCAGGGCTGCCGGAGAGGTCAACCGAGGTGACGGCGGGGAAGGCCACCACGGAGCAGAGGATGGAGGAGGGGACCGCCACGAGGGAGCGGACGTGGGGAGAGGCAGCATGCCTCAAGGTCCTGGTTACCATCCGGAGGGCGGCCAGCGAGTCATCCGCAAGGGGGATCAGGCCAAGCGCAACAACCTCCGCCAGTAATGCAGCAGTACGCTCCCGCGAAGGGGGTGTCGCAGCTCTCGCCGCGCGATCGGTGGCGATGAGCTCCTCTTCAGTGAAATCCAGCAGGGCGCTCTCATCGATTTCCCAGTCTTCGCTCGCCAAGGGCGTCGGGGCGCAGCCTGCGAAGTGTTCCGCCACAAGGCGGTCGACGGCTCCGAAGTCCTCCGGGCCAAGCTGAGTCAAAGTGCCGTCGAAGAAGGATTGGGGAGGGTGGGAATAAGGGCCCGTGGAAAATGGGGGATGGAGAGCAAAGGGTGGCAGATGAGTGGAGCCAATCGGAATGGAAGGAAAAGAGGTGGGTGAGGGCGAGGGAGGTGAGGTGAGAGGTGGGGCGTCAAGTGATGCTGCAGTGGAGTTGGGTGCGGGTGTGGTGGGGGTGGAAGGTCGGCGAGGCGGTTGCGGAAAAGGTTGTGGGTGGAGCTGCGGGAAGAAGGATTCTCGTCGCGCAGCTCCATCTTGTCCGACACGTTCAAGTGCAGACTCAAGTTCTAGTTCGAGTTCTGATTCTAGTTCTCCAGAGGGGTCTGGAAGGTTGCCCAGGGGCAGCCAGGCATGCGCGGAGGAGGAATCCTCCGCTCGGCAGTCAACGGAGCCGTCGCCGCATGTCGAGTTTTCCATGGTGAAAGCTCAGTGGTCATGGTGAGATAGTCACCCGGGGTTATTCCATAACGCTCCCCCTGGCATCCTGTTTCGGTGGATGAGACCATCTCCTGTAGCAGGGCGCAAATTGTGCGGGAGCGCCCCGGACGATCCAGGCTCCGTCCCGAAGGCCCGCGAAAAGGTACAAGGGGGGGCGTGAAGAGAGAGGGAGGATGGGGGAGAGGCAATGGAGGGCGGGGAATTGTGCGAGGGAGTTTTTGGAAAATGGGGAGCGAGGGGCACAGGGCTCCAAAAAAGAAAAGGGAGGGTGGTGGGAGGCAGATGGGGACGGAGAAGCGGCAGATGAGGTGGTAGGGCTGCAGGAGGAGGAGTGAGGAAGGAGGGATATGCAGAGGAAGCGGAGTGGCAGGGTTGCGGAAGGAAGGAGAGGGTGAAGATTGGTGAAGGGGGGTGCGGGAGGACAGAGGGGTGAGGGGGCGTGGAGAGGGAGAGAGATGGTATGAGGGGTGGGGGGGGAAGACGAAGGAGAGGGATGGGCAAGAGGGAAGAACACGGCGTCGATGTTGCTGCCAGAGGTTCCAGAGTCCAAGCGCCAAGGGACTGGTCCAAGAGCCAGGGCCAGGGTCTCGCTCGTTGAGGTCAAACACGCAAGATCCGTATCAGGGTCCAGAAGCCTTGAGACTTTGCGCGCTGTGGTTGGGAAGCGGAGCGGGGGAGGGTGAAGGTTGGAAGCGAGGAGGAGTGGGGGCGGAGCGAGGCATTCTCGCGGGAAGAGGGTGGGAAGAGGGTGGGGCGTGCGAAGGCGGACGGGAAGGATCAACAAAGGAGGAGGGATGGGGGTGGTGGAAGAACGGATGTGGTGGAGAGAAGGGGAAAGGCGGATGGTGAAGGACGTGGCGGAATCGAGGACGGCGTTGAAGAAGAAATCCAGGCGTGGGGGGGTGCTGGAATATCCAGCCGCCTCGAGTGAACAAAACAACACAACACAAACGGCGCAGGGAAAAGAGGGCGGGGGGAGAGAGGAGAGCCGGCGAGCAAGAGGCTGCCATGGCTCAGGGGGAAGGGGAAGAGAGCCGGCGAACAAGAGGCCGCCACGGCTCAAGGGAGAGGGATGGGGGAGAGGAGCGCCGGCGAGCAAGAGGCTGCCATGGCAATCAAGGGAAGTGTGTCAGCCGTGTCAAGATGGTCATCACCATATTGGGCACTACGCATAGGCGTTGGCGTCACTGAGCTTGGGCTAACAACCCCCAGGTCCATTAACGGAGTCCCATCTTCGTGAATGACTTAGTTGGGATCCGTAGCCGGCTGGCTCGACAACCAAGTGCAGCCAGGTGCGGTGCTTTATGTGGATGGTGATCCGGAGTGGCAGGCACTGACTGAGTCATCATTTGGCGCAAGGGCATGGAACTGAAAAGTGTCTGGCATTGTGGAAGCACATGTGTCAGCCGTGTCAAGATGGTCATCACCATATTGGGCACTACGCATAGGCGTTGACGTCACTGAGCTTGGGCTAGCAACCCCCAGGTCCATTAACGGAGTCCCATCTTCGTGAATGACTTAGTTGGGATCCGTAGCCGGCTGGCTCGACAGCCAAGTGCAGCCAGGTGCGGTGCTTTATGTGGATGGTGATCCGGAGTGGCAGGCACTGACTGAGTCATCATATGGCGCAAGCAAATTTGGCTCCAATTTGTCAGCATGGCGGCGAAGCACAAAGAGCAACATAGAACACAGCAGGACCGGGGCTAGGCCGAGGAACAGAAGGGGGCAACAAGCAGAAGCGAGCAGGAGGCAGCCATGGCACAGGGGAAGAAGTTGGGCGGGGGGAGGGAAACAAGTACAGAACAGGCACAAGGACATCCCGGCCGCCCAAAGGGGCAGGACGGGGGTGGCACTCCATTTAGCCGTGACACAGCCTACAGTCCGGCTGAGCACGTGTACCAGGAGGAACCGCGTGGAGGCGGAGTGCCCTTTCCAACACAGAGTCCAATGAACTCTGCACCGCTTTCCTGCCCTGCTGATACCGACCCGGAGGTCAAATACCAGAGGCAGGAAACGCCCCC
>LGRX02016238.1:0-11579 GCA_001247695.2 Cymbomonas tetramitiformis
AGTAAGTCAAATAAAGACTTCATTTGATGCTTCAATCGGCATGATGTACCGTGTCATCAACTTTATGATTGCTATACACAAATGCTGGAACCTTTCATAAGATTTTTAATCTTCCAAGCAAAATCACAATGATGTAAAATCAAAATGATGTAAATCAATTTGTGGCAGCTGTATGAAGAATGAATGAATCTATACTCCTTCCTCCCCCTTTAAAAAGAGGTGTATCAAACCAATTAGATGGTGATGGAGAATGCTATTCAATCATTATGTTATGTGAAAATGGTTTGATAGAAAATCAGACTGAGATTACTCATCGAATGCTTTCGAGGTAACAATGTCAATATGAACACCGATTCTCTCTACGTCATACCGGCAATATGCCTGACGTTTTTGAATGTGGCAAATGCCAGATGATGTCAAATGTCCAATGTCAATTCACTATGATTCAATATGCAGTTTTTGGGTTGCAGCCCACATACATTGTTGGTTCAGGGTCAATAGTGTGCCCAACTTAGACAATGTTTCCGAATAATGATTGTCATAATGAACAATGAAATCAGTGATGGTACCGAAGTTGACTTTGGTATCGAAGCTAATGGAGAGTCAATCAAGAAGTGTCTGTAATGACAACAACTTAGTACAAGCTGTATTTTCGTACTTGATGAAAGGCTGGTATGTCATTTCATTATGACTAGAACATGGCATTGCCTAGTGATATGTGTAGCTTCCTCAGTACATGATCACTTATCTCAATGGTACCCATTTTATTTTTGGGCATACATTATTCAGAATCTTGGTAACCATATGCAGATTGCGGGTTCAAGTCCTGACATGGCTTTTCCCAAGACTTCGTGGCCTAATGGACGAGGCGACAAATTTCTACTAAACATTCCAGAATGAGCTTTCAAAGAGTCTTAATTCCTCAATGAAGCATGCGTGTCTTATGTGCCAAAATGATATGAGACCACAAGTATGATGTCAATCTATATGTGGATGGTTTATACCATTGTATGCTATTCCACAAATAAGTAGTGATGTCAGAATAAAAACTTTGGACAATTGCAACTCAGTACAAACCCGAGTGCATTCAAGTCCACTTGTATGCTCAGAATCTGAATCTAATGTACTTTCTATATGCACAGGATAGAATATATTTTCTATGTGATTCTGGATTCAGGAACTAGAGTCAATGAAAAACTCCTTTCCTATTTCAGACGATGAAACCTTTATTCCCTTAGGTGCAATACCTTATCTTAAGGAATGGTCATTTTCAATACAAGTTTCAATCGATTTTTTCAAATCTGTCACTTTTATGATGATCCGACTGGTCAATTTTACAGCATAACCACTTCCCCTTGCCGAAGGAGATGATTCCTTTCATAGGGCGATATGTTGGCTGTTTCCATATGACACATGGAAAACATGAGTGACTCTTGGAGAATTTCGGGATAAATATCCTGAATTGGCTGACTATGCCCAAGAATGACCGAAGAGATTACTTGCCATCTTTAGCCATATGGCGTAGAGGCCGCTTACCAACGGTTGGGTCATAAGCTGGATAGCTATGTTAGCTATGTTGGAGGCTGAATAGCCATGATTGCACAGATTCTGTCTTCCATGATGAATAGACCTCTGACTGAGATATGGTGTCTGATAAATCAATACTTTTGACAACAACTCAACCTTTAAAGGTTTGATGAAGAGCTGATGATCTTTGCTGCACTGCAATTGTTTAATGTGCACTACTGAAATGCCTCGTGATATAATAATCCCAAAGAATAGGCATTGTTCAATGGCGGTGTGATCAGGTATGTAATGATCAATGAAGACAAGATGACCGGTATGGCTCATTCAGCAGGCATGCCTACCTCAAAGAGATACCAATACACGGATACATTTCAAGACATAAGGGCAATAGACTTATTATGTAGTCTTCAAAGGCAGCTAGCATTTATGCTGCATTGGTCAGCTCAATGGCTTTGACCTATATAGGTGTTGTACTCAGGCCGTAGCCTGCATATTGCATTGAGTAATCTTGACACCTTTAATGATCCAATCAGATGATATGTATGAAATATCAAGAATGGTTGCCCTTTTTCAATGATCATCGGTGGCAGAGGCTATGGTGCTTGCACCGAGTCAATATACAATTCTAGTCTGGATACATGCTAGACCAGATGTATACAAATGTCTAGGTCTTCAAAATCAAGCTCATATGTACGTCATGGCTGATGACCTTAGAAATGTTCGATACATATGTGTGTCAACTTCATGGAATTCTGCATGGTTTGACTGTATATAGTCATGATTACCAAAACAAAAACAATGATGCAACTTACTTGTTTTATTATTTATTTGGTTTTTAGTTGTATTTTTAGCTTATCATCTTCCCCCCTCAAGGAAGTGTATTGCTAGGCGGTTGTCAAGCGCCGTTTAAATACAACAGAGGTCCGACCTCAATGTATGAAGCTGGACAGTAGTTCTCGGGATGCAGCCCATTGCACCGAAGGTGCATTGCAATCGTTGGGATGCAGCCCGAATTCACGTCATCTGCGTGGGTCATATAGTAGTGCCCATGCATGTGCTGTATAAAATACAACACTACCCTCCAGCGGCGAAGTGGTTTGCTATTACCATCATCGTATGCTGTGGGATATCAAATATGTGATCAGAGAGCATGGTAATATGTGTACCATGTTTGTCAATATCGGAGAGACTGTGTCTTCTTTAAATTCCTCATGACTATATGTATAATGGTGTTATACTGATGTTAACACCTTCTCTCTGAGTGATTTATTGATTTCAGATGTGATGTCGTGGCAGTCATGAAATATGTCCACGTCATCGGCACGAGTCATATTGTGTCCATGCATACGCGATCTTAGCGCAGGTCACAATACAGTGCCCGAGCATACACGATTTTAGCGTAGGTCACATTGTGCCTCAATTTATTACATCTGAGGAAATATATTACTCATCTTTGTGAGTTAGACAGCATTGTGCTGATTGCAACGCTTTCTCTGATGATTTATATATCACAGATTATACCAAATGTGGCGTGATCAGTCCAGTGCAAAATTTTGTCACTGGAATGTACAGGGATTGTGAATGAATGCAATCCAGCCGGAGGAATAATCTCAGCAGCTGTTCTGTACTAATGAATTCATCGGAGTTATACGCATTTCGACGATTCGAAACCCATGTCATTTGTAGTGATGGCCACTCATATGAATATATAGGGGTTTCCTCAGAATGCTTTTATGTGAGGTCAACATATTATGAATAATTCACTTGCATCTTAGGACAAAGGAGTTACGCTTGGAAGGTTTTGCATGGTGGTCACCAACAGTTATCAGTTGTTATTCGGGTGCAATATTCTGCCTTCAGTACTGGGACTATATCAACCAGTCCTACAGCGATGCACCTGTCCTTCCCACTCTTATGTACGGCTATAGTGCCAAAGTGTATCAGGTGGGATATATATATACATTATATAACTATCATCTTCTGATCCAGGATATGCAATTAAGCATGGTATCAGGTTATATATTATATATATAGTTCAGCATTCCGCACTTACTCAAGGATGTAAATGCTGATCGATAGTTAACTTATAGTCATTGGGATGTAGTTTCCCATCCGAGTTTACACTTTGTTAGTGACGGTGGGTTTAACGTTGTACAGAATTCAACGTTACTTGTGGATGCAGTGGTTTTATCAAAAGCAATCTATCAGAAATCACCAGATCGGAATATAAAATGGATATGTGTGTGATCCTATCCACCTTCTTCCCTCCTCAAGGAAGTGTGAACACACAGGCAGTTGTCAAGTGCCTTAATACCTCATAATGTAGTATGCAGTCCTTATAGGAAGCAGCTTATACAGTTCTAGGGTTGTTGCCCTACAGTCCTTGGGTTGTTGCCCTACAGTTCTTGGGTTGTTGCGCGATATATTGTCATAACTGTGCTGATTTCAGTATGACATAAATGCCAAACACAAAGTGTTTTGCTATTATATAGCGGCATTTAAGGGTATATAGTGTTACAGTGACCCTTATCACCAACAGTGACATTAGGGTGTTACTGGGCATCAGTAACACTAAATTATGTCAAATTAAAGCAGTATGAACATTTTTCAAAGAAATTGAAGCAAAACTGCATTTAATATATCACTGTGTATCACGTGGCATTTAGGAGGTATCGTATTACACCCCTGTAACTGTACACGTGATTTAACATAGTTATAGGGTGTTACAAGTGCTGTACTATTTTGAGCATATTTTTCAATAGCTAATAAAATGGAGTAACGAAAAAAATGAAACCCAAATTTTCATTTTCAAATCATACGTGTGAGTTTTTCACGTATTTAGTTACAGCAACTATGTACATCCCTAGGTGTTACACACCTGGTATTTAGGGTGTTACATGAGATATGACTGTGCACATGATATTTTTCAGATACCTTAATAGGTATAAAATGATAATCCGTGAAAAAATGGAGTCCGAATTTCAATTTTGAAATCTCCCGCAATGGGTTTTTACCCATTTTTCACCATTCTGGCCACTTATACATATACTACAGTATATGTATAGCGGTGTGTGTGTGTAATGTGCAAGTTACAGAACTCATGCAACTTATCTCACTTTTGCACATGGTATTTTTCATGGCATAATAGTGAAGATATCTGATGGTCAACATGTGTGGTTACACACACATGTGGGTTTTGCTGATTGAAACCCATGGAAGTTGGTCCACTTCCCAATGATATAAGTAGGTGTATCTACTTTAAGTGAGTCAATCACTTAAGTGATAACTTGTCAGTAACCTATTATCTACTTGGGCATATGGCAGTGCACTGAAAGAGTATCAAGTGATATCTTTAGTTTCCAAGTAGATTTAGACAAAGCTTGATAAATAGATCAAAGCGGTGTCACACACACTGTGTGTGTGTGGTTGTCTATAACAACCTCTATCAGATGTCAATGTGATTTACTGATCTGAAAGAGTTACATGCATTTGAACTGATCAATACTGTATCAATTGTCAGAATGCAATGTAGAAGTTGTTGTTGCTCCAGCAATGGCGTGTGTGGGACGCATGGACAATGCTCAGCAGTGACCAGCTGCTATTTGAGCATTGTATACTGCCTTCGGGTCTGGAGATATCTCCATCCAGCCCTTCAGCATGTTGGTTGATCCTGTCTCATATCTATCGCCATCACTTGACATCCAGCTCGCACATGTGTTAGCTGGATGGTACTATGTATTATGTGTTGATATGATACTTGACCATTACACTTATGAATCAGTGTGTTGTCAACTTACATAGTAGTGTCAGTGACTTGATTATTACACTTATGAATCAGTGTAATGTCATTATACTTAATGATGTTAGTGTTACAACAATACATAAGTTGCAGTGACTTGTGTATGCAGTGACTTATGTAAGGTACTTTCTGATTGAGTACACTATGTGTGTGTGGGGGACATGTGCTACTACACACACTTGTATATAGGTAATTACTGATTTATTACACTATACCAAGTTGATCTATCACATAGGATAATCCGTATACCACTAACAGCATGTATCTAACATGATGTATATCAACTTAGTTAGTGACTGTAATCCTGCATATCTCATCTGCAGTGATGAGTTGCTTGGGTCTATTTCACACATGGTTCCGGTGAGCATTCCTTTCAGTGATCCACAATAGAACAGTATACCCATCCCAAATCCTGCGTCAGGATATACTGAGCTAATTATTGTGTTAAGACCATGAAGAGGCACCTTACACCATGTGGGTTCATTTATAGTTTACATGCACAGCAGGTATGCTATGTGCAATGTCTGATGCATTGTTATATGAGACCATATATACCAGCTGCTATCGTGGTCAAGCTGGTTTATGCATGACAGCTGCTATCGTGATCAAGCTGGTTTATGCATAAATGCATGCACATGTCACTGTATAACAAAGTGAAATCAAACTGCATGAGTTGCACAGTATAATAATGAATGGTGCATGCACTTGGTATATACTGAATGATTAGTATATACTGCAAGTGTGTGTGTGTGGTGCTGCAAGTATTATAAGCACTGCACACTCATATAATTGTACACACTGGATATTTGCTGCACAGCATCCACTATCTGATGTCATACTATGTGTGTGTGTGTATATAGTTACACACTGCATATGGTACACACTCATGATTGCAAACTTGTATGTGAATCTGACAGTGAATGAATAATTACTATCTCTTATGTGCAAGCATCACAGATTTTGTATAGCATGCTGCATATTATACCATCATCGCGCGTCATCTGTTCATGACAAATCTAGCAGGTATGTGCACATCCTGTGAAGGTAAATCATGATGCGCGCAGATGAGTGATTTTTGCAACGTTCATTTCAAATGGTGCAAATGACGATATTTTGATGACGAGATCAGTGTACGCATCAAAACTGCACCGAGCGATATAATGCTAATGGGCGATTTATTGCGACTTTGATGAATCGCCGATGTGCGCGCTGCGAATGGTGAGCATATGTCTGTCGCAGTATGTACGGCATATGATACGAATGCCATTTTGCGTACGGAACATACACTGATGATGATTTGTTCATCCGCGCATCAATATGTCGCATCTCGTACAATTTTGCGAATGATAGCAGCGCATATGTGCGATCGGCATGCTGTATGCATACCTTGTCGCGTTGTTAACTCAGACGGCGTGTACGCGAACAAATGCAATTGCGACGATGTCTCCTCGCGCACTGCTTTCGCTGTTTATTCCGCAGCGGTCGATATTATGCGATATATGTCTTGTATGTGCGACTGCGGCGCCTGTATGATATACGCGATCCGCGAACCTGCACACACAAAATTCAATATCTCTACTGCTGCACTCACACTTGATGCGTCCTCGTTCGTCGCCTTGACGAGTCAGAGAATACCACTCTTAGGGCTTCGCAAGCAAGCGAAATGATATATGATATATAGCGAGGCTATTATCCCCTTAGCTGCCGGAGGAATTTCGGGGTTGTGAAAATTTTGGTTTATTTACAATAACTTTGGCATAAGGGTCCTGCCTCAACTTTTGAAAATAGTGTCGGAAAGGTCTTCTCAAGGCGAATCACATGCAAACGTTAGAAATACATGACACTTGATACCGATGACGTGATTGTCAACTGAAAAATGTTGATGGATGTGCACATCGTTAACAATGTAAGCCCTAATATTGACCCTATACCTCCAGGTATAATCTTACCAAGTGCTCAACATGCGGTTAGGGCTACTTATATTATTAGGGGTTTGTAACACTATGACACATGTGCCCTAGATGTGACTCATTATGGTCAAGCTAAAATAGAGTGCGTCTGGGGAAATATTTAGAGCATCGTCGCAACATGGTTGCTCCCAAGTGCATGGCTGCATGCGGCTCGATAAGAGCTTTTCAAAACTGTCTTCAAAAGTGAATTTGAGTTATTTGTCGCCGAGAAAATCAGTTTTGAGTGTTTGATGGACATGTCCATCAGCTGGCAGCTAAGGGGTTATTGAACGTTAATAGCTCACGCAGCGTATGTGTGGGTATGAGTGCAGTGCTTCTCCAGAAGTGTTCTGCTGTAGCTCAATGCTACCTCATATTACTCCAATGTCCCGCATCTCATAGACCACAATTGGGTTGTGAACCCGAGACATTGGGTGAACAATCAGTATCGGCTGAACGAATAAGCCATGTGATACTCGCATGCTTGTTCAGTTCATGCTTAAAGCGAAGATGAGTCTTCTCCGAACACTTTGGTTCTTCAAGACTTCATCTTGCTTTGCCATCTCGATGCCACAACCTGGCCTCTCGATGACAGGTGTCACTCAAGGTGAGTGGATGACAGATGGTACGACTTGGCAGATATATAGTTCGTGGTGGGCCCATAACCTGGCAGATATATAGTTCGGCGGTAATATATATCTAACTGGTGAGATAAACCCTGAGTTAAGGGGTACGGAATCAGAACGGTAAAGTGTGTCTTGATAAAAGAGGTATACACATAAATACTAACGGGTGTTTCCCGTCTACTGGTGACGGTCACCCAGCCTACTATAGGAAGTGACAGGTGACAGATTTGACTGTCGGTGTGTCACATCCAGCATGACTGTATATGTCATAGTCGACCGTACTGACGACTGTCTGTCATTACAATATATGACATGACACGACATGACATGGTATGACATGTATGACACGTATGCCATGTATGACACCCATGTCATCGGTCATAACCCTGACAGCTACGGCGTACGCACACCGGGCACTGTGCCTCCCACGCTACGGCGTAGAAATAACACTTACTTTGTATATTGTCGACAGTTCTTTCTTACCCTACAATAAGCCGAAGTCAACTGAAAATATACATATACGACGGCTGGGAAGATCCATTCTGCAGTTGCACTTGATGTCGCCCTAATTCAGTGCTCATGCACCTTACAATGTCGCAAAAAATATCCACTTTTCTCGAGATGCTATTCTAGCCGTGAGGACTGCGCTGTAACCGTCCCTCGACTGTCCTCAGTGGTCATGGAACCTGCAAGATGCTGGAACCCCACCAACATACTTTTCTTGAGTGAAACATAATTATTTCACAACATCTTCACTTTCGACTTGCCCTGAACTGACCTTATGCAGTTGCTTTCCATCGTGCCATTCGCTTGCCCGTCGTCGTCTTGTCTTGTCGCGGCTATGTGTAATAAAATGGAACACTCAACACTGAAGTCCAAGTGTGAAATAGGTCAAGGTGAACAGTAGATGGGTGACACCAGAGGGAGGGAGGCGTCTCGATGAATGCGCGGATATCGAGTGCCTCGCGCGGAAATACAGCTTAACAGTTCCTTAGGAACCTAAACCTAAGCGTAAACCTAAATCACCTTTATACTACTGATGAATATGAGGTAAATAGCTGCCACCTCTGGCAAAAGGAGTCCTCATCACTTCGGAGGGACCTGTCGCAAAAGCAGTTTTTCTTCGGAACGTCTCGTCTCGCCGCTGCTCCATCGAATGCACACCCACCCATGAGCGTTCCTCCCGCTGCTCTGCTCGAAAAACAATACAAGTGCGAAGGAGGAGGATGGGTATGGCAACGAGGAAGCCACGGGATCTTCGACACACTCTTCGTGAGGAGCTCCACGCGGATCTCGGGTCCCCGCACAAGAGCACTTCGGGGAAAAGAACAACGTGCTAAAATATCACCAAGCAGCCTCTTACAGGTATCGCGCAGGCTCCACTGAATAGTCACAGCAAGAGGGGTTATCCACTGGAAATTCCACAGCCTTGCAAAGTGAAAGTATGCGTGCACAAAAGGTGCGAGCAATTGATGTTGGTCGAGAACGCTCGTCTTGTCGACAGGACGTCTATCGACTCGGTTATCGGCACGCCGGCGAGGGGCGCTATGACCGTCCCCGCTGAGCTATGACCGTCCCCGCTGAGCGGCGCGGCGCTGCGCTGCCATGCCACGAGCAGAGCAGCGGGAGGAACGCTCATTTGCTGACATGCTGAGATGCTCATGCTGACATGATCGTCGTGATGGTTTCATGCCGCTACCGCTGCCATCGCACGCCAGCGCAGCGCCAGCGCCAGCGCCATCCAGCGCCAGCGCCATGCCATGCCCATGACAAAACAGATCTGAACATGACACTCGAGGCTTGACTGCTGAAGAGTGAAGTGAACTGCGACTGGAGAAACTGGACAACTGCAACTCTCAACGAACAACGTGAGTGGACACCTTGCATCCGATCGGCAGTCGAGTGTAATAAACTGCCGTTCAATCAGCTGAGAATGTAAATTAAACTAGAATCTGACTCTTCACTTTAGTTGAATTTACGACTCAACGCCAAATGTATGCTCGATGCTGCTCAAAGCACATTATTTTCTCTAAATTAATCGTATTGCCACATCCACTTGCAGACTTGGGGCGCACTAGTAGAATGTGTGTGCGTCATTTGTCGTTTTTGCTATTGTGTCTTTTGATCATTGGACAACCTGCAGCTTCTCAAAGCGACCTCGTTCTCGAGGAAGGCGTGCAAGTATCAGGAAGTGTACAAGAGGGCGAGTATCTTACGGTGCGTTTGTCTCGTAGTCGTCTTCCCGCTATCTGGATGATGCCGAGCTCTTCTTCTTTCTGCCACTGAGGCGAAAAGGCGCTGAGCAGGACGTTTGTCGCGTGCTTCAACGTCACATAGTGACTGTCTGCACTTACTTCCTTTGTGGTCACAATAAAGTTACTGTTAGAAATCTTCTGTTGCAGTTAAAAACAGGTCCCACGCTTGTACCGGGATCGCTTGCCATAACGATCCTGCAGCAGTTCGGGGTTTTAATCTGCGAATCTTGTGTAGAGATATGTCCGGGTTTGTCTTACCCATCGCGATAGGTGCCGGCTCCTGAATTTTCAGTTGATGTTATTGTTGCCACTCTTGTTTGGGCTTTCTCCGCGCTTCTGTCTGGGAGTTGCGAGTTCCACTTGCGCTCCTGCACTCACTGCCGTCTCTGGTTTCTCTATCGCTTTTCAGTACTCATTCAGGACAGATGTCTTCGAGCACACACAGCTTCAAATTTGGGTGACGCCTTCCGGGTAACTCCACTCAAGACAACTGGATCGTTCCCTGGCCCTTTGAAGCGCCCCCTTGTCCTCCCGCTCGACGTAATCTCCTTGAACTCGTGCACGAAATATGCATGCAACGGCGAACTTTCAGATTTGGCCCTTCACGCGTCTCGTCTGTCGGCGACAGCTCCAAAATCAAGCTGACAAAAGCCGTCTACGGCCGTACCGCCCACAGCTATTAGGAAGAGGGAATTGCCTAAAGGAGCCCTGCACCTTGGGGCTTCTGAAGGAGGGGTCGCTCGATAGTCGCATCGTTTTCCGAGCGGCAAGCTCCTTAGAGAGCTATTGGTTACGACGGATGAGATGGCCTGATTCTTGTGTCATCGCTATGCTCACCAACGCGCTCCGCCTTTGTGAGAGCGAACTTGAGGGCGTGGGGCACGCAGCTCGGACCCCGATGTGTTCGTGTCCGACGTCGACGAACAACCGACCCGTGGGAATTATGAGTGGAAGAGCAACCACTTAGGTTCCAGGTGCTTTCCCGCTCTTCTTCAAAGCACCGAGTGGTATGTTTACTCTCGCCAAAACGCGCTGAGAGGCGAGCGCTCTCGAGATTCTGAAGAGGAGAGCGCTCTTGAGATTCTCAAGGGCCAATACCCCAGTTCCTCTCTTGAGTGATTTATTAACTGTAGTGTCCCATCACAGCACCTCGGCTGATCTCCCTACTATCCTTCCCGAGTAGTAGCTGGCTCGCATACCAAGAAACCTTTCTTGTGAGTCACGTCGGCTATGCAGATGCTCATCTCTCCTGCGCTTGCAGTGTACGACTCAGCAAGTGTTATTGCTCCAGGTGCAGTGCTACAACCATGCGAAGGCCGGCCGGGTCCGGCCGGGGCAATACTACCAGGCGTGCAGGGTGCTGAAGCGCAAGCCCAAGGCGCGGTGGGGGTGGTGCAGGCGTGCAGGGTGCTGAAGCGCAAGC
>LGRX02016239.1:0-17949 GCA_001247695.2 Cymbomonas tetramitiformis
GCGCAGTGCGGTGCCAAGGCAGGGCACTGTAAGAATCGGGGCGCAATAAGAAATGCACAGTGCAGTGCTGAGTTGGCGCTCAGATGAAGGGAGTGAGGTGCGGTATGAGCCGGCACGCAAAAAAACAGTGGGGAGAGCGGTGCAAGTGGGCGTGTGGAGGAAGGGAGGGAAGTGTGGTGCAAGTAGGCATATGCGGGAACAAGGACGTGCGGCGCAAGTGAGCACATGCACAAAGGAGGCCGTTGAGATGCAAGTAAACAAGTGCAGGAAGGGGGGATGACGTGCAAGTCGTCATGTGCAGAAAGGGAGGAGTACTTAGCAAGTGGGCACAAGCAGGAAGGGACGGAGGTGCAGTGCAAGTGGGCAAGTTCAGGGAGGTGCGGTGCGGTAAGGGCATATCGAGGAGGAGTGGGGTGAGGTGCGGTTAGGGCATGTCGAGGAGGGGAGTGAGGTGTGTTGGAATTCTATACAGGGTATTTCGCAAAAGCAAGCGTAAACTTTCATTCTCAAAAGATATATCAGTTCGCAGCTTGAAACGCCACGAACATTAGCGCCCAAACATTACTGATTGGGCAGTCTAAGCGAAAGTTCACTAATTAGAGTATGACGTGTCACTGTCGAGTTCACGACGACTGCAGTGACACGTCTGCGATGGGCCGATGGACTATTACACACTGTGTCTTGCCGATGGTCATCATATGATCCAACGGCCACAATTAGTTCAGCAGATCTACAGATCTAGATCTAAGGGTTTCTCTTTTGCTCGAATCCTCATTTGCCAAAGGCAGGCACTGCAATACATTTCATTAAAATGATTTTGTAAATTGTTTAACATGCATAAAGTGCTTTTTGAATGCTTTCTAAATTCTAGTTTTGATGAGATGTCCAGACTGTCTGTGCACGTCACCAAAAGGAAAGAGTCCTCTGGGTCGGGAGCGGTGGGAAGAGCAAAAGGAACAGAGCTGAACAGGCGTGTCGCTTCGTGGCTACTTGTACATCCTGTTTGTGTCACGGAGCTACATGTGTCATTCGGCTCTACTGCAGCAGGAGTCACGGATTCTGAAAGTCTGAAACCACAAAAATTATGTTGCACTCCAATTTGAACATTTCTCTTTTGCTCGAATCCTCATTTGCCATGAAACCAAAGATGAAACTGTGAGGCACACAAAAGAAATCTGATCTCTGTCACTGTGACCATGTTAACCAAGCGAAGTAGTAGTCCATGTCTGTGTCCCTCAGAGCTGTCGGGTCGATGTAGTGCTGCACTGCCGAAGAGAACTGTGACCAACCTCCAAAGAAGCACACTTTCTCCATTGCAACACCCACAGCTCGAGCACACGTCGTGGCACCCTTCCGGGTGCTGTGTGCAGAAAAGTGACCTCCTTCCGGAGGTCTGCAGTCCAGCTCGCTGAGAGCCAGACCAATCCAGTCATTTGCCACTGAAGCCTTGAAGTTCTTCGGGTCCTCGGGTAGCAGCCAGTAGGCGTCAGGTTGAGTCTTCTCAGAACTGTTCCAAGCCGTGTCACGGTGGAACTCCCAGTGCTCGATCAGCTCCTTCAAAAGAGCCACCCCCTTCCAGGGGATGCACAGGCGTCTCTTCACCAGTTGATGCCGCCGTCCTTTCTCTTTTAGCAGCACCACTGAGAACTCACTGTCGCCACAATGAACGTGCTGCCGTGACAACGAAGTCCCCGTGTCCGGTCTGCCGAAGGTCACGAAGGCAACAACCACGTAGGCGAAGGCTCGCAGTAGCCGCAGCTCCTCAGGCGATCTCGGAGTCAGACTCAGCGCTGCTTCGTGCACACGTCGTACGTGTGCCGCTGGCAGCCACGTCCGCTGGGTCTCGATGTTCTCCTCCTGCACCGCCAGCTCCGCCTGGATGGTCGCCATCCCCTTCACAGCTCGGGTCACAGAACGCCCCTTCGCTGGTCCAGGAAAACGTAGGTCCTCGTGGTAGTTGTTGATGGCAGACAGGTACGGCTGCAAGGAGGCCGACTTGATGCCCCCGTCCTTCAACAGAGAGGCGATGTACAACAACACTGTCGCCTCCGATGCTGGCAGCCACGGCCGTTGGTGCTGCTCACAAAATAAAATGAAGCGCCGCGCCTTCGGTCCGTAGTTGCTCATCGTCGTGTCCAACAGTGCTTTTCTCTGCATCGTCACTGCCAGTTCCGTGAGCCGGGAAGGTCCCAACTCACCCCTCCACCGCTCACAGAGTGAGCGCGTGAGGAAGTTTTGTACAGCACCACCGCGCTTGTACTCTTCGTAGTCGCCTCCGCTGATCCGCTCGATGTTCTCGCCGTCCGCGTCCGTTGCCTCGTCCGTCAGCTCTGACACGCTGTTGATGATTTTGAAGTTCTCCTCGGACAAGTCCAGCGTCTCCTCGTCGCCGTCGTCGTACAGCACGTGCGCCTTCCCGTCCTCGTCGAACTCCTTCACCACACCCGGGTAGAAGCAGTCATCGTCCTTCCAGAACACCTCGATTTTCGTGCCCACGGTCACCTTGCTCGTTGTCGTACTCGTAGCAGAGCTCCTTCGTACTTCAGCAGCGTAGTAACTCACGGGCGCGCCTCGATGAAGAACATCACAGCGTCCCACTTTGAGGGCCCGAGCAGCTCGGACCCTCCCAGCCTGCTCGGAGTGAACAGGTCCCTGCGCCGCGGCATGATCACCACCTCGGTGGCCAGGGCCTCCAGCTCCCTGAACCAGGACTGTCCCGGCCAGTACGGAGCCACCACCGTAGCAGCGGCCCCCTCCTCCCGCAACTTGTGCGCCCCCTCGTCCAGCAGCGCCCACGGGGGGTTCACCCAATTGTTTTCCCCCCGCCAGTCGTACGTCAGCGAGTCCACACCTTCGCACTTCGGGTCCTTCCACGCAGCGTAGTACCGAGGAAGCTGCGCGGAGATCTCGGAAGCGAACCGGTCGACTGTGTAGGGGCCCCACTGCTTGTTGGCCAACACAAACCAGTCTCGATTGAGCCGCCAGTCGTCCAAATCCTCGCAACGAGAAAGGTAGTCGGCCCACACGTTGGCCTCGCTGCGGATGTAACGAGCCTGCAACTCGATGTCGTGCAGATCCAATAGCAGCCAGAGTCTCCTCATTCTCCTCATCAGGTCCTCATCAGTGTTTTATTATTATTTCTTACGTTCCTTCCAGCGTTGGTCTCGGTCTCGTGGATTCACCACCCGCGTTTCCGCGTTCGCTGCATTTTTCGACGTAAGGCTCAACATCGCCTTGCCGCGGTTCTTGTCGAAGTCGTTCAGCCACTGCTGCAACACCTCATCTGCCACCACGCCGTCTGCTGCCTGGTCGCCCTGGTAGACTCTGTCCTCCACGAACTGCAGCTTTGCACGTAGAGCGTCCGATCCTCCCCGCTGTGAAGAACCAGGTTCCAGCTGCCCGCGCAGTTCCAGCATCGTCCACCTGTTGCAAAGTAACGCGTACACGCCGTGCACCGAGTTGGTAACTGCGTGGAAACGTCTCTGCCACTCGTTGTTCGACAAATCGCAGTCCTCGTTCGCGTCCAACGTCTCGTTGCATTCGTTCACCACGTCGTGCAAATAAGACAGTGCTGGAGCCAGAACCAGGCACTCGTACTTCATTGAAGAGTTGGACTTCTTGGAGAGAGCATCGTACGTCTTGTTGCCGTGCAGGTCGTACAACTGCGGCATTCTCGATGTCAGCGTAGCCGGCCGCGGCGGGAACGGGTTGATTGAGGCTGCTGGCACGTACGCCAGCTTCCTCCTTCTCTCCAGAAGTTGCTCGGCGGTCTTGGCTACGGTGTCCGGGTCAGAAGTCCCAGGCTTCGCTGCCACCTTCGCCTCCAACTCCACGTTGATTTGTGCTTGTCGTTGAAGCTCGTCACGCAGCAGGCGATGCTCCTCTGCCTGCTGCCTCTGCATCTCAAGCAGCTCCCCTTGCTGCTTTTGCATGATCAGAATTTGTTGCATCAGCACGTCCTGAGTGGACTGTGCTGCCGGGGAAGGGGAAGCCTGCCCGATGTCTGGCTTCCCCGGGAGGGGAGGGAAATCCTCTGTAGACTTGCCCTTCGCAGTTCCAGCCATTCCTCTTCCTCAAAGGAGTAACAGTGAAGTCAATCGTACTGCCGTAGCCGATGTGAAGCCGTCGTTTGAAGTCGTAACGCCGTCCCCGCGACTTCGCTGTCAGATCTCCTGTCGTCGTTCGATCGCCGTCGTACAACCTAGTGGTCTAGTCACTACCTACTCTACTGTTTACAGGTGAAACAGGTGAAGAAAATCTTACAAAATCGGATTTGCAGTGTGCCTCACAGAGTACCGTAGGTACCCGTGAAGTTCCTGTTTGCAAGAGCAAAAGGAACAGAGCTGAACAGGCGTGTCGCTTTGTGGCTACTTGCACATCCTGTTTGTGTCATGGAGCTACATGTGTCATTCGGCTCTACTGCAGCAGGAGTCACGGATTCTGAAAGTCTGAAACCACAAAAATTTTGTTGCACTCCAATTTGAACATTTCATAGGGTTTCTTTAGGGTTCCTTCAGGGTTTGAGAATCCTGACTACTGTGCAAGGCCTAGACACTCATGCTTTACATCAAACTGATCAGCAGACACTGCAGATTCCAATACCCCTTCTAAAGGGTGACTGTCTAGTTGTCCTACTGCCAGTTCTTGGGAATGGTGCCCCTTCAGTCAACAACACCCAGTTCTTGGGGTGGTGCCCCTCCAGCTCCAGTTTATGGGGATGGTGCCCCCTTCAGTCTTCATTGGTCTCCACGAGGCAAGTTCATGACTCCCAGACGCTCTCTATGTACTCGAAACAGAGGGAGCGCCAGAGGCTTGGTCATTATGTCGGAGGTGTGGTCGTCAGTAGAAGTGTATAGAGCCTCAGCTTCCTTGGCCTTGATCAACTCCCTGATGTACATATTCCTGACCTCGATGTGCTTGGACCTGGAGTTATTGACGTAGTCAATGGCCAGGTGAAGGCGCCCTGGTTGTCACAATACAAGGGTACTGGCCTGGATATGTCCACCAGGGAGTCCAGCACGTTGAGGACGTACTTGACCTCACGAGCTCCCTCGGACATAGCGATGATCTCAGCCTCAGTGGTGGATAGAGACACGCACTTCTGGATCATAGATGAGAATATGATCAAACTCCCACATAGGAAGCCCACAATACCAGAGGTGCTTCTCCTGGTTACCTTGCATCCTGCATAATCAGCATCGGTGTAGATGGAGAGAGGCAACGGTCTGCTTGGTCCAGTGCCACACCCCCCAGGCACCGAAGCAGTGCGCAGCACCAGCTCGTACTCCCTGGTGCCCTTCAAATATTTGACCACCTGCTTCAGGGCCACAAAGTGCTCTGGACCATATGTAGCGCAGAACCTCGACAGGATTGATACCGTTGCCATAATGTCAGGCCGGCTGCAACGAGCCACCCACTGCAGCTGCCCCAGAAGAGCTCGGTAAGGCATGGATCCTTTACCATCAGCAGGAGTCGGCGCAGTGCCAGGTGACATCGGCAAACTTGCTGGCTTGGCCTCATCCAGGCCATAGGTGCTGATCAACTGGGAGATATAGCCAGAATGAGATAAGTATGTTGTATCACTTCCCCAGCGCACCCCGATTCCCATGACCAAGTCCAGCACCCCAAGATCTTTGCACGCATACTGTGCGTGGAAAGTGGTCACAAAGATGTCATACCACGACTTGTCATTGGTGGCCAGTAGGTAGTCATCCACGTAGGCCAGAATAATGACCTGGAGAGCAGCATCACGGATGAAATACAGGCAGGGCTCCACGTCACTCCTCTGCATCCTGGAGTCATATCCCATGACGAAGGCATCAGAGGTGTCAAACCACTCTCTACCAGCCTGCTTAAGTCCATACACTGCCTTCAACAGTTTGGCACACCTGTGCCCCCCGTAGACCAGCCCCCGGGGAAGACGAACATACAGGTCCTCCTCGAGCACTGAGTTCAGAAAGGCAGTGACAACATCCATGTGGTAGACCACAAGGCCAAGGTTCAGAGCCAGGGTGATGACGATCCTGACTGATGACAATTGTGTACATGGTGCAAAGGTGTCATAGTAATCCACTCCATACTCTTGTTTATTGCCCCGCACACATATCCGGCTCTTCCTTTTCAGGAGTTGCCTGTTCTTGTCTAGCTTGACCTTGAGCACCAGGGACATCTCCAACAGCTTCACCCCAGCAGGTACATCCTCCTCGTCCATCATCAGTAAAGCCTTCTTGATCTGTACCAGAGCCTCCACTTCATCTTGGATAGAGTTGAGCCATTCAATACAATCAAGTGAAGTCAGGCCCTGTGAGTGACTTTTCGGCTCAGTGACTCCCTCAGGCAGTAGGGAGCTCTGCACAGTGGGTGTCTCTGCAGCCTTAACACCCAGGCACGTGTGTGCAGGTGGAAATCGCACGTCTCCAGCAGGTAGGTCCATGATGGTGAAATTGGTGAGGAGGACCACGCAGTAAGGTTGAGCATGAGGTGCAACAACGCGTCCACAAATCATGGCCTCCTCAGAGTCCCCCTTCCCCGTGACAGCACGTACCTCAGTGAACAGTGGATAGTGAGCATTGATACTCCCATATGCAGGGCAATCCCTCAACAGTGACAGGCGATCACTGCCTGGCTTGAGATATGAGCTCAAGCTCACCCAGCACACATCATCAGAGGTTTCCACCTTCACCACAGCCACAATCGCATCACTACCTTCAGGTAAGTACACACCCTGCTCCAATACAGCAGTCTCCAATAGTGTAGGTGGTGGATCTTTGAAGGGCGCATCCAGCGTGGTGACCATGAAGTTGGTCTTGAGAGGGGTCACTGCAGACGGATCCCATGTGGTCACCACCTTGCCCAGCTTGTCCAACCTCTCAGAGAAAGTGACCATACCAGAGTTGACCACCTTCCCAGACTCATGATCATACAGGAGATAGGCAGACGATACCTCAGAGTGTCCCACATACCTGAGCTCACGTGCTCGGTTACTGAGCTTATGCTCACGAACCGTGGGGTCAATGAAAGGGTAAGCCATACACCCAAATACTCGCAGCTGGGACAAGTCCGCATGCTTCTTCCGGATGAGGTAGTAGGCTGAAGTCCAGCCCAGAGACTTTCTGAATATACGGTTAAGGATGTACACCGCATGGCGGGTGGCTAGGGGCCACATGTCCACACCAAACCCAGAAGTCAGTAGGAGAGCTCTGGCCATAGCTTGTACATCTCGGTGTGACCTCTCTACCCTCGCCTGGTTCTCATGCAGGTATGGAGAACCATGCCTTTGCTCAATACCATGCTCCTCACAAAATGCTGCAGTTTGCCCAGCAATCATGGTACTGTCACCGTCAGTGTGAAGCACCATGTGGTACTCGCTGGACAGGTCCATGGTGCTTCTCAGGCGCTTCACCTCCTCCAGGTATAGCTTGAAGGCCTTGAGGTAGTCAGACTTCAGACTTGAGAAAGAATATGCATATCCAAGTAGTGGAGTCATCAACAAACAGCACGAACCATCTGTACCCCCCAACACTGGTCCTGAATGGTCCACATGTGTCTGACCATACAAGATTCCCCAGCTCCTTGGATAGCTCTCTCCCAGTGGGTTTCACAGAGGGCCTGATGGCCTTGGTCAGCCTGCAGGCAATGCACCGCTCGGGGCAGTGCTGTACCGGGCTGCCAGAGTATTGTGACTCACTGATACTCATAGGAATATTCTGAGCGAACATGTGGTCAACAGACTTGTCACCAATGTGACCCAGCCTCACATGTTGTAGCAACTTGATGTCAAGCTGCTCTGTAGTGTGCGAGTCCTTGAACAACACCACCACTGGCCACTTGGTGTCCTCAATCCACACACGATCTTCGCCACAAGGTTCCAGATTGGCCACGTTGTAGCATGACTCCCTCGGTGCAGAGAAGATCTTTGCACCAACAGGGTATTCATGAATAATATCAAAGCGAGAGACCAAGCTCCACCAGCTCGTTGTGACCCACTTAGGCAATACAAACATCAATTTGGTGTTGGAAGGGTCTCTGTCAAAGTCAGTGAGGGCCTTCTGGAGACACTGCAGGATGATGTCATGGTCGAATGGTGGGTTCCCATAGCAATGCATGCCAACCCAATCCTTACCAAAACATGTGTCAGTGATGGTACAGTAGTCATCCAGGATGTGGTTGTCATCACAGGAAAATAGTTCCAGGAGGAAAGGGCCATGAGTGGTGAAGTGAGGCTTGGTGTCCTCAAATTTCCAGTCAGAGCGGTCTCGTTGATCATCAGTATGCTTGGCAGCACAGGCTAGATGGGTGTCCAAAGTCTCATATGTATCCTCGTGCATAATGTACTGGTTACGAACTCTGGCAAAGGAGAACACCACCCCCCCTTTGGACACAGTTCTGGCCCCAAAGTCCACAAGAAAACCTGCATCCTCGAGCGCCACCACCGATAAGAGGCTGAAGGGTTGTCCAGGTATGCAGTGTGTGCCAAGGAGCTGTAGCCCAACCATGCGCCCAGACTTCACATCCTTCTTGGCAAAGGTCACCGAGCCACTGCCAGAGGAGCTCACAGACTGACTCTGCACCACACTGAAGGTCTCACAGGCTGCAGTGTCATAGTCCGTATTGAATACCCAGACAGAGTTGAAGATGTGCTTGGTGGCGCCACTGTCGATAACAGCACTCTTGTCCACAACAGACTAAGGGCTAATACTGCCAGCACTCGCACCACATGCCACCTGAGCATGGCCAACATCAGGGGCACAATACACACCGTATGCCCAAGCATCACAAGGCACCCAAGCACACTCATCACACGGGTCAGAGTTCAAGTCCAAGTCCGTGATTAGGTCACCACAGGCATCATCACAGCAACCTTCACAGTGGTCATCATAGTAGTCACTGGGGACCAGAGTCGCAGAACAGAAGCGGTTCTTGCGAGGCGGACCAAGCAGTCCAGAGGCCCAATCATCAGAGGGGGTGTAACCCACTCCTTCAACGGGCTGCCCAAGGCACATGTCCTCCTCCTCGTCGTCAGAGTGCCCAAGGTACACATCCTCCTCCTCCTCGTCAGAGTCAGAGGCATCCTCCAAGTCTGGCAGAGAATCATCATCACCTGAGTCAGAGTCCGAACCCGAAGCAAGGTCGGGGACCATGCAACCAGAGCCGCTGCCAGCTTGCCCAGAGATAGAGAGAAGATCAGGCATATAGTTGTGCTCCATGGGATGATGTGACCAGGAATCTCGGTCTGCAAGAAGCCGATCATAATTAGGGGAACCCAGCATGGTAACCGATCCAGAATCACTCCCAACTGGCTGCCCAAGGTGCATGTCTTCCTCATCCTCGTCAGAGTCAGAGGCATCCTCCAGGTCTGGCATCGAGACATCATCATCCGAGCCAGAATCCGAGTACTCAGGCCAGGCACTGGTGCCCCACCCCTCACCGAGGAATAGCATGCCTCCAAAGTCCTCCACTGCCTGTATCAAGGCCCTGGTGGCCCCCCCGAGCTCAGACGCCCAGCTATGCAGGTCAACCAGCGAGGTGCGCACCATGACAGACTCCAGCTTCAGTAATATGTCCATGTCTACCGTGGCCTGCCTGATGATATGGAGCTGGCAGAGGACCTTCTTGGCACTGACAGTGTGCCCAACACCACGAGGAAGAGTAGTACCCCTGTCAAGTATGTGGTGAGCACGAAGGAATATCTCCGCTGACCCAGCCATCATGACAGAGTGCCATCGCTGCAATCCAGGCTTGAACCAGAGCTGCCTCGGGGAGATCTGGAAAGTGTCACCCAAGTGCTGATCACGTCCATCATCCCACTGGGCTTGTGTCCTCTTCAGGCGAGCCTTGTCGGGGAAGAAGGCAGTGAGTACATCAATGTAGACCCATGAGTCATAAATAGGTACAAACTCAGCACGGTGACGACGGCTGAGCATAGGAGAATGCTTGTTGGGAACATAGCAGTGGTGCTTCTTCTTGGCCCTTCGAGGAGAGTGCCGCTCTGAAGACAATTCCACACGAGGTGCACACACAGCGCCCTCATTGTCCCCAGCATACTCACCAGTAGTGTGGGATACAGCAACCTCAGGCTCGCCCACCTGCGTCAGGACCGAGTAGTAATTGAATACCGGGAGTACAGAGGACTGAGACTCCACAGGCACAGAGCCCCGACCAGATATCCAGGGCTGGCACGGGGCCGGGCTAGAAGGCAGTGACCCAGAGATGTTGAGATTACCAGCCTCAGCTAGCCCTGAGCTCAGGTCAGAGTGTGTACCGTACGGCAATGAAGACTCCACCGGCACAGAGCTTCGACCACACGCCGATAGCTGGCACGGGGCCGGGCAAAGGGTCAGTGAGCCAGAGATGTTAGAATTACCAGACCCAAGTAGCCCGAAGCCCAGGGAACTGGCATATATGTCATCACCAGTCTCGTCCATACCAGGGTGCAAGTCAGATGGACCAGCCTCCCGAATAGCAAAAAGGGCTTCACCACTTTCCTCCAGTCCAGGATGAAGTTCAGATTGCCCAGCTGCAGCACCAAGATGTTCACCAGGCTTCGGCAAGCTACCATGCTTCTCATAGTCTGCCACCCTCTTGAGAATTGCCGCCTTGGTAGTCGGGGAGGCCTTCTTGAAGAACGCCTCCCGCTTCTCGACGTTCTTGATGAAACAATCCTTAGAAGGGTGCCCACGCCTGTGACAGACAGGGCACGGGACCTTGACAGCCAGTCGCTGTCGCTTCACCTCCTCCTGCTTGCGCCTGTCATCAGCAATAGCACCAACAACCTCAGATTCAGTGTTGCCGCCAGCGTGGTGCAACGCGTGGGCAGTGTGCGTCACAGCTGCGCGCGGGGCGAGTATGGTGTCGTAGTGAGATGTGACTTGGTCCGACAGCATACTCGCAATAGGCAGGGACTCAAGCATGAATTTGGCCTTGAGGAGCATATAGTCGGGGTGCAGCCGCACAATAGCCATCGCAGAATATATGGTCTCAACTGTCTCCATACACAAAGGCTTGCCAGAAGGAGTAACGCGCGCGTTCACGGAGTACTCGCGTAAACGCCGAAGAGTCTCCTTCGATTCCATAAACGTTGGAAGAGGAGGGGCAAGTCTCGAAAGTTGATTTGGCAGTAAAAGCAGCTTATCCACCTGGTTGATGAAGTAGACGACACTAGTGTGGCGTCGCAATTTGGATAGCTCAAGCCAGGCCCCGTGGCCGTCAGAGTGTTGCTCGTAGCTGCGAACGACAGCGTTCGCAGTGCTAGTGGTAACACGACAGCGGAAGTCATAAAACAACTGATTCGCTTCCTCAAGATAGGAGTCATCCCGCCTCACCATATGGAGCGGAGTAGATTCCGAAAGCAATAGCGCCAGAGAAGGGTGACGCAAAGAGGGCCGAATTTTCGCAAGCCACTCGTCCCAAATTCCTTCCTGGTCAGTTTCCTTGCCAGAAAAGTGCGAGTCCGCGGAAAGCCCCTTAGTCATATAAAAACGACTTGGTAAAGGACGTTGCCCACCAGCGGGCGACGAATTGAGATGTTGGTCCACAGGGACAGTGGCGCAGAGACCTGTCTGACTAAGGCCGCGAAGCTCGTAGAGCTGAGCACTCATGCCCTTCATCATATCCGTAAGCGCCGAGATTTGCTCTTGCTGATTTCTCAGCGCAATATCCCGCAAAGACGACTCGCCCGGCTTCTCCTCAGATGCTGGCGCGCCACCAGGAGGTGACGGTGTCGTCGCTTGACTATAGCTCTTACCCTTGACCATAATGAATTCTCTTACGCGCAGCGGAAATTTGCGTGATAAACAAAATAGAACTCACTTACAATTCTTAAGTGGGCCCATAACCTGTTGGAATTCTATACAGGGTATTTCGCAAAAGCAAGCGTAAACTTTCATTCTCAAAAGAAATATCAGTTCGCACTTGAAACGCCACGAACATTAGCGCCCAAACATTACTGATTGGGCAGTCTAAGCGAAAGTTCACAAATTAGAGTATGACGTGTCACTGTCGAGTTCATAACGACTGCAGTGACACGTCTGCGATGGGCCGATGGACTATTACACACTGTGTCTTGCCGACGGTCATCATATGATCCAACGGCCACGATTAGTTCAGCAGATCTACAGATCTAGATCTAAGGGTTTCATAGGGTTTCTTTAGGGTTTCTTTAGGGTTCCTTCAGGGTTTGAGCATCCTGACTCCTGTGCAAGGCCTAGACAGTCATGCTTTACATCAAACTGATCAGCAGACACTGCAGATTCCAATAGGGTGAGGTGCGGATAGGGCATGTCGAGGAGGGGAGTGAGGTGCGGTTAGGGCATGTCGAGGAGGGAGTGAGGTGCGGTATGGGCATGTCAAGCAGGAGTGGGGTGAGGTGCGGTTAGGGCATGTCGAGGAGGGGGTGAGGTACGGTTAGGGCATGTCGAGGGAGGAGTGGGGTGAGGTGCGGTTAAGGCATGTCGATAGGGGAGTGAGGTGCGGTTGCATGTCGAGGAGGAGTGAGGTGCGGTATGGATGTCGGAGTGGGGTGAGGTGCGGTTAGGGCATGTCGAGGAGGGTGAGGTGCGGTATGGGCATGTCGAGGAGGGGGTAAGGTGCGGTTAGGGCATCAAGAAGTGGATGACGGTTGCGGCAGCGCGTCAAGGAGACGGGGAGTGCACCAGAAGTAGATGATGGTTGCGGCGCGCGTCAAGGAGACGGGGAGTGCACCAGAAGTGGATGATGTTGCGGCAGCGCGTCAAGGAGAGGCAAGTGCACCAGAAGTGGATGATGGTTGCGGCGGCGCGCGTCAAGGAGAGGGCAAGTGCACCAGAAGTGGATGACGGTTGCGGCAACGCATCAGGAGAGGGAGTGCACCAGAAATTGGATGGACAGCGCATCAAGGATGCGTGGATGATGCGCGACGGCGCGTCAAGGAGAGGGAGTGCACCAGAAGTGGATGATGGTTCGCGGCAGCGCGTCAAGGAAGGAGTGCCAGAGTAGGATGGAGAGGAGTGAGAAGTGGATGGCGGCAGAGTCAAGGAGAGGGGGAGTGCACCAGAAGTAGATGGTGGGTTGCGGCAGCGCGTCGAGGATATTGCACGAGCTCAGACGACGGAGGGGTGACATGATCTCCTGATACACATACTGAAAGGCAGAGTGCGTTTTAGGTCTGCTGACAAAGAAGCAAGACGATCTGCTGATACACACACTGAAATAGATGCAGACCCAACGCAAGGGATGAAACGTGAATCTCGCGCTGATCTCACTCCACAATTCCCGAGCCTCCTGCTCCGTCAGGCCGTTTTGTGCAGAAAAGCTCTCCTGCCCTTTCCTCCAAAATGAACTGGCAATGAAGTTGCGTGTGCTAGTTGCATACCTTCTCTGTTTCCTCGAGCACGACGCCTTTTTCCGCCGGATTCTGGCTGCTTCGCAAAATGGGTGCGAAACGCGACTTACCCGCAGGCAGGGCGACCTATGGAACCCACCGCACTTCGCTTCAGAGAGGGAACAAGAGCGGGTATCACGGTTTCTAGAGCACCAGATGAGCGTTTACGCGGTACTGCATCGCCGTGAAGCTAAAAGCCGTTCCGGAGAGAGAAAGTCAGAGGGACACAGCGCCTGTTGGGTCTGAGAGTGGTTGAGAAAAACATCACATACGACTTGGCAGTTTAGACGAAATGGACAAGCTGCTTAACTTGAAAACTGCAGCGAACAAAATGTCGGGCTGAAGAGGGAAGCTGCCCCAAAGGTGTTGAGGCGAACTGGAGAAGGGGGGGAGAGTGAGTCCAAAAGAATTGCTCCAGGAGCGAATGACACGAGAAGATCCAAGTGCAAATATCGTGCCTTGAAGCATAGATTCCATTTCTAGGAAGCAAGTGAAAAGTAGCGTAGGTATCGATCATGGCAGTGACATCCTGAAGGCTTGGGACGACTAAGAGAAGTGAGAAGTTTTCACCTTGCCGCGAATGCACACGAGGCCTTCCGCCTGATTCACGTCAAGATGGATTGCCTCACTAGCGGATATCTCAGCAGCATTTGAAAGCTCCATTGCGCTTCTCGTCTGTTTTAGGCCTTTTTGGAAAGAGTTGCACGCAGCTATTAGAAAAGACAGTCCAGTCAAAACCATTCTTCCAGAAAAACTTCACTCGCGGAAAACTCCAGTTGACCTCAGTCTCTCAACGCACAAGTTGACGACGCCGAACGTGACACAAATACCACACTACATATTGCTAACGATGCTCAGATGCGTCGAAAATAAGGCCGAAACTTTTGCCCCATCGTCAGAAGTGGACTCATATCAGCACACCTATGAGCACAGTTGAATTTGTGCATAGCAGCACAAATCATTATAATTCAGATTTTGGGACGTGAAGCGTTCGAAGACACGCTCTTTTCGTTGACACCAGGAATCAGTTTGTGCCCTCGCAATAATTCAACCGAAGCCACAAACTTTTTAAATCTTGGTATACGTCTTTCAGCTTTCGTCGTCGACAGAGCTATATTCTGAATGACTATCGTAGAGGTGACTCAAATGTTTTTACTACTGTCCCCGGTTAACCTCTTCCTCCAGCCTCGCCTCGTGGGCACGAGGGATTCCAACTCTATTGATCTGTCGTGTGCTCTTCGTCTTGCGTTCGGTCGGGTGGGCATTTTGCTTTGTTTTCGTGAGTCAGAAGATCGCGATCGGTTCTGGGTTCTCTCTCGTCTGCGTCGTCTGTTCCCTCGACGAACGGCTGTGTCACCACTGCCGCGCGTGACACTCACACTCGACACTGTGCAGCTGTGCCTGATAGCTTCGGGGCGGGGGGGGGAAGGGGGGAATTCGCCCTCCCATGCCAGCGCAGGGTGCCCCGAATTCCGGGGATGTGTCCCAAATCTTATAATCTGCATTTTCTCTCATATTTATAAACGGTGAGTTCCAATGCAGTTCGAGTTGGCAGTCGTTGTAAGCTTATAACTGCGTGCCGATGCCATGCCATACGGCGTATTAAGAGTGTAATGAAAAGCGCGACGGATTCCTTTTCGATTCCTCAGATGCGAATTATATTTTTCACTGTTTACAAATTCCGAACAGCCGTTCGATTAAATCAGAAGGACATCTAAACCGTTATCGAAATCGCACCGGTATCTTTCTGGAATCTGTCCGCTTCCGTTCGCGCTTCTTAAGCGCTTTACACTGTGAAAACCTAGTGCAGCAGGGTAGATTAATGAAGAGATTGATAACTCTTCGCGATATATTAGAAGCGAATAATGTTTATTATAAGCTATTATGAACGCTAGGAAGCATCCCCGCACAGATTCGGTGACTGGAAGCAGATCCCGGATTCCCCGCTTCGTGTGGCGGAAGCGGGAACCGGCATCCGCAAAACGGCATTCCCTTCGGTATCCTGCCGAAGGGAACGCTAAGAAATAGTAATAACAACGACTGAAACATATTTTCAACGCTGTATGTGTGCATCTGTGTTTCATTTGGTCATTTGGTTCACACGCTTCGAGCCCCGCGGCACATCCGGGATGGCGCGTGTAAGTTACTAAATACGCAAACCAACGCAGCAAGTACGTCCATATGGGCTGTTGAACAAACGTTACTTGAGGCGTTGCGAGAAACCGATGGGAACAGCTGCATTCGTACATCTCTAGAGATGATGTAAAGAAGTAGCATGCCAAATCTTTGCGAGAAATTGGATTCATTGTGAGGACCTAAGCCCTCGACTACCTCAAACCTTCATAATGCCCTTTCGACAAGAAATGGTATGCTTTTTCTGCACCTGCACGTTCCGGGGCGGCTACATATAAGCAATCCCGATATTAACGCTATAAGTATATAATCTTGGAATTTATCTCCGTCGCGTTTTTAAATATGGTCTTAATACGCGGTATGCCAGGTCATTCAGATTTGTACGACAGGTCATAACTTGGTGTTGAACATCCGACGATCGCAACTGAAGTATTGTGCCATGTGTAACTGGGTTAGCCGGCTACACCGGCAGACAGGATCCACACGTGGTCATATCGTTTGCAATGACTGTCGACGTGTCCACTTAGACCCCTTTCTTGATTTTGTTTTCACAAAGCAGAAGTGGGACTTTGAGCAAAAGGACTTTGCGTAAAAGGTTAATAGCATTGCACGATGGCAGCCTGCAATCAAAATGTGATCTCGCGTGGAAGCATCCTCCGATGCAAAGTGGCCGCCGCAATTGTTTCCAAACCTGTTAAGTCCTCTCAGAAATCAAGGCTGCCGACCTCGTCTGATCGGATCGCGATGCTCGCCTCCAAGAGTTCTCTCACCGCGTCCACATTCCGAACGTCCGCGACCAGACCTTCCTTTGTTGCAAATCGTAGGTGTTACCAAGCTACCATGGCTGTAGATGCAGCAACGACAGAGAGCGCACCAGTTGACGGTGCCCCAGTAGAAGCCAAACCTGAGTATAGGTGGGTGCCGTTCGAAGTCGTATGTTCTCTCTCGCAGGGCAACACGGGAATTCCCTTATCCGTTCTTTTCGACGGTACACGATATTGTATATTCGTGTGTAGTCGTTTTACTGCTCGAGTCCACTCTGCCGCCTTTAAGACTTTTGCAAAAGTGGCTCTTTCCGTGGAGCTTCCGATAGAGACCAGTTTGTTGCCAAACATTCGGCAGAAAGAACGTCCGAGCCGCGCCACTAGTCTCCCCTGGGTCTTTTGGGAGATACTGTTTGGTCATACAATATCATGTCTCTCCATCACGCAGCATTCTTCATTTTGAGCTTGGCCAACAGGCGGTTTTCAGTTCTGCGGTTTGCGTTTCGCAGAAAGAGGGTGCTTTCCGGCGTTCAGCCAACTGGCGATCTTCACTTGGGAAACTACCTCGGTGCTATTCGCAACTGGGTCGACTTGCAGGTTTGTCTATAAACGAGTTACCGCCTCGGCGAACCGCGCCTCGCGTCCCTTTCAGCCCGCCTTCGGTCTTCGTCCAAGACGCAGTGCTCCACACACCTCTACACGGCTTATACGCACGTAGCAGTCTTCCACGTCACTCCCGGACTTTTGTTCTGTCGCTGTCGTGAACTTGGCTGCCTCAACAAGCCCAGGTGCAGGGCTGCTCTCCGTATGGCGTACCTCACTCGGTGCGTCTACTCGTTACACTTTCCGTGCCGACAATACTTGGTGTGAAAGTCACGTGTGCTGCTGGGGAGACACGCCACGAGAGCTTGCCGACTTCGCATAACCCGGAAGGAAGTCGCACGTGCACTGGTGAATGTGATCGGCAGTGGCTCACTCACACCTTGTGCTGTCACGATGGGTGGTACTGTATCCCCGGGCGCGTCTTGGGTTGAACTGATGGCCCAAGCCTTGGCAAGCCCCAGCTGCCTTACGCTGCATCGGGAGATCGGGAACCCTGGGCAAGCTTCTCCGAAGGGTATCGTGACAACTGAGATGCGCAGCTGGCAGTTGCGAGAGGGCGGCGCCATCAAATACTGAACTCCGATCTCCTGTCTGCAGTCGACGAGGCGCACCGTTAAACAGTGCAGTGTAGCTCAGTCAGCCCTCGTTCTTTTCGCTTCACCCCTACAGTAGTTCACTGGCATGGGCCTAGAGGATTTAGCCTCAAGCTTCTCGTCTAAGTTTCTATTGATTCCAGCAGAAGCTCCCCCCCGCAGCGTCTTGTCAAGCTTTCGCCGCTGCCAGCCTGGGGCTCTGGGTCTCAAGCTTTAGCCACTGCCAGCCTGGGGCTCTGGGTCTCAAGCTTTGCTTCGCTGCCAGCCTGGGAAGCTCCTGGGTCTCAAGCTTTAGCCAATGCCAGCCTTGGGCTCATCGTCTCAAGCTTTAGCCACTGCCATCCTGGGGCTCTTGGCCTTAAGCTTTCGCCACTGCCAGCCTGGGGCTCTGGGTCTCAAGCTTTAGCCGCTGCCAGCCTGGGGCTCTTGGTCACAAGCTTTCGCCACTGCCAGCCTGGGACCCTTGGCCTCAAGCTTTCGCCGCTGCCAGCCTGGGGCT
>LGRX02016240.1:0-14534 GCA_001247695.2 Cymbomonas tetramitiformis
AGCATGCAACCCAGCTTCTTCAGCATGCAACCTGGCCTCCCCAGCATGCAACCCAGCTTCTTCAGCATGCAACCTGGCCTCCCCAGCATGCAACCCGGCTTCTTCAGCATGCAACCTGCCTTTCCCAGCATGCAACCTGGCATTCCGAACATCGTATTTTGAGTGTGGCTGGCTGCTATGCAGGTTGTTGTTGGAAGAGATGAAGCTCATTGACCAAGCGGAAGCCACGCGGTTCTACGACTTGTACCAAGACAAACAGTCGAAGGGTAAATGGCGGGAGACCGACTTGCTTTATAGGCAGGTCCTTGTGCCTTTCAAGGATTTCGCGTCGTCGCACGGCACGATGGCAGTCAAGACCAACAGAAAGGACAGTCCTTATGTTGTGGTTTTTCATGACGGACTGGTGGAAACCTACTCCAAAGAATTCATACAGGAGCATTTGGTGACCCTTCCGGACAAGTAGGTTGCAAGTAGGTTGCAAATGTTAACAAGTACACTGCAAGTATATGCTGCTGCTGCCGTTCCTTAATATATCGCTAATTAAATTCTATATCAAATGACGGATGATATGAGATTGGCCACGATACTATCAGCCATGCCATCTAGATCTCGGGAAAATCTGCATCCATACTACTCGAGAGTAACTCCCCCGATCCGAAAACTTCCATCTCATTGACCAGCCATTCCCCATTTGTCCTGAACATGTCCACACGAATTGGGGTTCCGGATAGGCTGGTCTTTGACGCAACGTACGAGTAGATGGAACATAGCGTTCGGATCAGCCCCTCCGAATCCGGAAGATCATAAATGGGCTCCTCCTGCAAGAGGACGTGAAGGAGCTCCCCAGATGGCCGCGTGTGGCTGAGAAAGTAAATACGGAAATCACCACCGTCGCGCCCTACCCAAAAACGGGTCTCCCCTGTAACAACACAGGTAGTCAAGTAAATATATGCATGCCGTGGAGGCCGGGTTGCATGCTTGTGAAGGGCAGGTTGCGGGGGAAGGCAGGTTGCATGCTGGGCAGGCCAGGTTAAGTCGCACCATGCTTTAAATCGGGCGCATCGGGAAATAGCTAAGCACCGCTCCCGAAAATACGTGGAACAGGCCGATAACCTCACGAAGAGTGTGATATATATATAGTTAAGATATATATATTCACAGCTTCAGGAAACAGTCAAGGAACGGGCAAAACGGCTAAGACAATTTGATAACACAATTACTTAGGGTTTTGTGTGTGTCGGATTGTCGGTCGGAAAGCACGTGACAGACTGCAAGTGACACTCGCAGTGAGGGGTGACACAGAAAGGGGGTTGACTGTCAGTGACACAAAGTCACCCCCTTCATGACTTTACCGTTCTGATATCGTAACCCTCGACTCAGGGTTTATCTCTCCAGCTAGATATATATTACAGCGGAACTATATATATGACATTATCGTTGACCGTCAATTCTATCACAATATATACGTGCTTTCACTCCACGTCCCAGGGGAGAGGGTTATTCTAGTAAATATTAGTGTCTCGGGTCGGTGGAGACCCGACTAAGTTTGCAGGACACCGTTTCCGTCGGGGTGGTGCCACAATGGCTTTCAAGCTCGGAGTGGACCACGCCCTTATTAAATTAATGGGTGACTGGTAACTATGAAGAGCTGTTAGTAGAACGCAGGCTGGAGTTGCCCTCTCTATTGGCTCAAGCGGCGGGCAAATTGAGCCAACAACGGGCTGGGGGTGACCGCTAAGCCAGCCTGCAGTTGGGTGTGGGAGACAGGTTGTCGATGCTTAGAAGTTTCTTAGAAGCTGCAGTGGGCTAGACTGACTTAGGCCGTTCAGGTCACGACTCCCACCATTCTACTATGCTAGCAATAATTTGAATTGTACAATTTGGTAAATTTGAATGATTTCAAAATTGAAGTAATTGCCTGAAATTGCAGTGTACAAATTGTTGTGTCGACCCCCCTGTACGGGGGGTGTTCGGTCCCCCGACCGAAGGGGGAGAGTTTTTGGATTTTGATGTAGCTCTCCCTCTTCGGGGTATTTTGTCTTGGTCATAGTTGGAAGGTGGGTCACAGCGCAGTCGAGCCCTTTTGATCCGGGCTCCCACTCCTGTACCTGCTCCTGTTATTTTGCCACATCGGACTGGCACCTGACGCTCGCCCATGCTCGCGGCGTGCTCACATGAGCGTGGATAAAAAATGGTCTCGCATCCTGTTGTGGATTGAAATATTCCACCTGGTGCAGCGTCGATCGGGAATATGCGTCTATGTCAAGCTATGGTGATTAAACGATCCAAGCTTTTTGCACGGGATTCAAAATGTCAGATGACAGGTCAGCAAGAGGAACAGGTTTCGCCGAACCTGTTATCTGAAGAATAACAGGCGAAAATAACAGGATCGACCTGCTATTTTCCCTTGTACAAGATACGATGTGGAGACCGCTTTTTCCCGGGGCATCTATGACGTGGACCACTCAGCGAGCTGTATATGAAATAACAGGAACGGGAACAGCATTGGGATCAGGTATCAAAAGGGCTCGAGTGTCATGTCAGGCCGCATAGCTCCAGCAAGCGTGAAGAGATGACATGTTGGATGGTGTTGGATGTATCTTGTATGGCATGACATGACATTCACATTGACATCGGACATTAGGGGTGCCCAACTAAAGTTGAGCCGTCCAATGTTTTCAGATCGGGAACATCGGAAGGTCCGAAGAGATTCCTGGGAGGCAACAAAGGAACGTATCATATTTTGATCTCTGGAATCGTATATGGTCTGTCGGATTCGGAAAATTGCCAATGTTAAAAATGAACGGACCAGTTTAAGTTGGGCAGCTCTATCGGACATGAGGTAGTTGTCAGGCACTGCCTGTCTTGACAATGCGCACGTTGGCGAAGTTGTTACATGAATTTCAGGACTATTACAGGAATTCACTACAGTATAGGAATTTCAATACAAGATTCAAATTTAGTAGCATACCTGAACTTCACTACAGTAAACACTCATATTTAATGAAACAGAGATCTGGCTCCAGCCAGCCAAATCACTAAAATCGTGACCCCCCCCGCCAGCGCCAGCGTGCTAATGAATTCGTTCATTAGAAGGAACGCGATTCATGAGCCAGCCAGCGCCATTCGTTATCTTCCTTAGCCTTACAAACTGAAATTTTCGAGAAAACTGTGTGCTGATTTTTCGAAGTGATAAAATGGACCCAGCGAGTAGGCAACAGCTTAGAGAGCTTCACACGGACATGAAGGACGGCATACTATCACAGTCTCACTACGAAGAACTGCCTGCAATTGCCTGATGCCATGTGCAATAATTAGCCTAAAGCCTAAAAGCCATGTGCACCGCGTCAAGCTATGCCAGCGTCAATTCCTTATTTTAAGATTGCCGAAAGCATGCGAGCCAGCGACGGACTTCCTTATTTCGGACCTCTTCCTTATTTTTGGTCCAGCCAGCCAAATCACTAAAATCGTGACCCCCAAACGCTGGCTGATTCCTTAACGGTGAATTCCTTAATACTGAGTGTTTACTGTATGCAGTCCTATACAGTATGCTACTGAATTTCACTATACAGTCTTCCCACCATTGAATTTATACCAAGATTATTTCACTTTTTCCCATCAATGATTTCATATGTAAGTTTCCAATTTCGAATTTTAAGTTTTGAAGGTGATGGCCGATCATGATGACCGATTTTGAAAGAGCTGGCAGAGTATTTCGCGTCCCGCCATTGGTGTGTATAATTTCTGTTGCAGCCGACATCCACATCGGCGTCTTTGATGAAAGTATCACCAACTTTCATTTATATGTGAGCTTTGCGGCATTGCGGGCTTCTCACGTAGAGTACAATATTGGGTACCCTATAGTAGTATCTAGTAGTATGTGACTTCTTGTGTCACTCACACCTGAAGCATCGTAGTTGCGGTCGCGGTGTCACACGTTATGATGATGTCACTGCGACACGCGCCCCTCTCAGACAATCTTCCCTTCGTAATAACTTGGCGGCGCAAGCCGCCAGCCCTACTCTGGTAATATTATCCGCAGCCATTGTCCTTCAGCTGCTGCCTTATGGCAGCTGTCGTACCGCCTTCTTTCCCCCCCTCATATAGCTAGTTTATTTCGGGTTTCTCATGAGGTTATGGGCCTCGCTTACGCTTCCTCTGTTTGTTTCAGATTTCTGATCAGCAGATCTTGGGATTCCCGCTTTTCCCTAGCTTAATTTTACAGCCGGCATGGCTCCTCGCGTTCTCTTGCCTATTTCGGCCGCTGCGACCTCCTACAGCGACTTCTGGGGAGTGGTGACCCCAGTAGTCACAGTTATTTCGGGATTTGGTCTCCCCGGAATTTCTTAGCCTAATGTGGGAGTTGTGACCCCACTTTTGGCACTCACATTTCAGCCGCATCCCTGGCTTCTCACGCAGCATCAACTCCGAGTTCGCGCTGAATGCAGCCGCGCTGTCCGCTCTCTGCCTGATTTCTGATCGCCCCCCTACTTCAGATCCTGAAATTTGGTAGTGCCAACCCAATTCGCCAACGACTGTCGATTTTGCCACCTTCGAGGTTTTTAGAGGCAGCCGTATTTTTATGTTGGACAATGAACTTCTGGGAAGTAGCAACCCGTCGACCGGGCATCTTTACTTCGAGAACTTTGACCTTTACGTCAATCTTTACTAATCAGCCATTTGGCAGATTTTCTGGCCAGATTTACAGCCCCATCGCGTTCGTCGACCCTTCTCTCCTCTCTACCCCTCTGGAAGTTGGGATTACTCGACACCAACCTGAACAGCCTAACCCCTCAAAAGCTGTTCCTCAACGGCCTCAATTTCAAGAAAATTCGACGTGTTTAGTGTGTGCATCGTTGACATTTTACAGCCAAATAACTTCGCGCGATCTGCCAAGGCCAGTTTTCAGTTTTGACCCTTCTCCACGTCTCCATGGCGTGTGATGATCTTCGAGGGACCTGAAATTATCTTTAAGAACGACAATCAACATTTTCAACATTCTTCGATGACTCGTTGTGATCTCTTTTGTAGGTAGTGCTTAGAAGCACTTTACTTGGTAGTGCCTTAGAGGTAATTCGCTAAGTGTGCTTTTAGCACGTAAATCGGTAGTGCCCTAGACGTATTTTCTAGCATGCATACCGTAGTGTACCCTTCCATTGAATGGGTAGTGCTTCATCCTTAGTGACCACTTCGTAGTCAGGTAGTGTCACGTAGAGTACAATATTGGGTACCCTATAGTAGTATCTAGCTAGTAGTATGTGACTTCTTGTGTCACTCACACCTGAAGCATCGTAGTTGCGGTCGCGGTGTCACACGTTATGATGATGTCACTGCGACACGCGCCCCTCTCAGACAATCTTCCCTTCGTAATAACTTGGCGGCGCAAGCCGCCAGCCCCACTCTGGTAATATTATCCGCAGCCATTGTCCTTCAGCTGCTGCCTTATGGCAGCTGTCGTACCGCCTTCTTTCCCCCCCTCATATAGCTAGTTTATTTCGGGTTTCTCATGAGCTTCGCAATCTAAATATATCATAGTGTGACAGGCTGACGACGTTTAGCGCCCGCAGAAGGATATGTATGTATGTATGTATGTATAATTTCTGTTGCAGCCCATACAGGCGTTTTTTATGACGGTGTCACCAACTTTCATTCTGGGAGCTTTGCGGGCTTCGCGATGTAAATGGAATGCTAAAAGAATAGTGTGACTGACGCCGCTGATGCCGGATGCCGCTTCCCACAGATTGTATAATTCCTGTTGCAGCTCATACAGGCGTCTTAAATGACAGTGTCACTAACTTTCATTCTGGGGGCTTTGCGGGCTTCACAATAATAGAATAGTGTGACAGACGCCGTCTTGCGTCACGCCGAAGATTCCATATATAGGTGTATGATTCCTGTTGCAGCGAAGTTGTGAACTGCCTTTTATCCTGAAGGCATTAACCTGTATTTTAATATTTCGTATCAAAATACACACTTTTCAACGTCCGGCAAACGCGTCTGCAAAACTTTCGCCGCCTTATGTCAATTTTATTTTGATAAATATTATGGATATTCAGCGGCTTATTTTTGTTTTTATGATACTCACGTGGTATCTTTGACGCCTTTTGAGACGAGCGGAGCTCAGTATGTCGAAATACGGCCGGAAATCTTCGGCTGCTGAGCCGCTACTTACGAGTCTTGAAGTCCATCTCAAACAAATAATGAGTAGCGCCTCAACAGCGCTGCGCTTACTGAAAGTAACAGAAAGGAATTTTACCGCACTGCAACAGGTGGAGGCAGACGCAGCTGCGGAATCATGTCTTACAAATCTCACAGACTCGCAAGTAGTGACAAAAAATCTGCTCGAGGCAGTTAGGCTAGTAGGCGCCAACGCAGTTGCGACTGTAGCCACAGCAGAACGTGCCATCATCTCAGAGAAGAAAAGTAATCAAAGAGGGCGCGACAACACCCCACTAGGAACCGCATCTCAGCAGGGTCCTAGCGCGAAAACAGTCAGACGGAAAATATTACGGAACGCAAATAGAGTGGCGAGACAATCTGTAAATAGTGGCACAGAGCAGCCTGCGAGGACGAAACCAACGGAATCTCCACCTGAAGCCATGGCTACTGCAGACACAACAACTGCAAATCTACGGACGCATCGGGAAACAACGAAACAGGCACACAGTGTCGCCATCCCAAGTGACCGTGGTGACAGGATCCTTTTGGAGAATCACAAACGCCTACAGACACGCAAACGCTCAGAGCCACTGCCTACAGCTTCGAAACCACCTGACAAATCAAAAAAGCGCCCAGGGTCTCAGAGGCTAAATACGTACAAGTCAATCCTGCAGAGTCCCACACCTAGCTAGCTCGACAGCTGGCATCGAAAGACGCCCCCTTCTCTCAGTAATCGACACTAGTTCACAATAGCCTAAAAGGTGTGATAAGGTTCACAATAGCCTATAAGGTGTGATAAAGTTCGCAATAGCCTATAAGGTGTGATGAGGTATTAACATCCCGGTGGAGAAGAACAGGGAAGAGCGCCGCGCACGAGACCCACTTTTCCTGAAAAGGTTTTTATAGCTGGATCTCTTGCAGCGGGCTGCAGTGGGGAAAGTAAGAAAATCCTCAGCGGCATCATCGGACTCTTCACCGATAAATAAATAAGCAGGGGGGGCAAGACTGCCGGAAACAGATTAATGGATAGTATGAAACACATATAGGGTAGAATATTCTATATATCCGTGTTTTAATACTATCGCTGTACGCATAAATATGAGGCTCAAACGGTGATAATATGTCTGTAAAAGATATCACATATGAGAGTCTGAGAGTCTAAGTAGCTTATGCTACGTGCGCTGTGTAAGTCTGTACGAGTACGGCTATGGTGATGCTCGAGTACTCTAACACGTGGCTCGCAGTCACTATCGCTGTGACTCGCGGTCTCTGTCGCTATGACTCGCGGTCTCGAGCCGAATAATAATGCAGTCATCTGTCACATGCATCGAGGAATGTCATACAGGGGGCAGTACGGTATATCTAGTCCCCCGTGACACCACCACATTCTGTGGATGTGTGTGGCAGTGGCATGGTAATGTAAGACAAGCAAATATCATAATACTCGAAGAACGGAGCAAGCATATATCAGGCATTTGCATTGGCAAGAACTGGTCCTATTGGTGCCTCCGGGTCTTTAGAAATAGACATGCTCGCAGAGGCCCACCTTCCCTCGCCTCGGGTCACCCTATCAAGTTCTGCCGCTGCAGTGATGCTAGGACAATCTCATCCTGTCGTTGCTGTTGTTGTAGTTGTTGCTGCTGGGCATGTAGCTGCTGTGCTTCAGCTGCTCGTAGCTTCTCAACCAGCTTAACACGCCGGTCCTTAATATCCAATAGGCGGGCAGTGAACTTGTCAATAATGGGAACCCCGTGTTTGGTGATAGGGAGGGCTTTTGTGAAAATGTCAGACTGATTGTCATCAGTCGGAATCCAGACCGGTGTAAACTTCCTGAGGGGCCCCTGACACCAGTTCCTAACCGCGTGGTACCGAACCGCAATGTGTTTGAGCTTAGAAGAGAGTGCCCGCTGAGTGACTAGAGTCTGAACTGCTGAGTTGTCTACATTGATGGTGATGAGCTCATCCGAGGGAAAGAACTCTGTCAGTGTGTTATAGATGGCCAGGGCGGAGGTGCATGCTTCTGACATGGCAACATACTCTGCCTCTGTAGAGTGAAGGGCAGTGCATGACTTCTGCTTCTTTGACCACCAGTCAATGAGCATACCGTGAAAGTAGAGACAGTAGCCGGAAACTGAGTTCCGTGTGGCAGTGTCTCCTGCATGGTCTGAGTCACAAAATGCGGTGAGCTGGGGTGCTGCAGAGTCAATAGCCATAGCAAGTGTGTAGTCCCTGGTGGAATAGGCATAGTGTAGAATCCGTTTGGCAGCGGTGAGGGCTTCAACTGTGGGCTGGTGGCAGAACTGAGCCAGATATGTGACGTGGTAATATATGTCGGGTCTGACTGTCCTGGCTAACCAGAGCAGAGAGTAGATCAAGGATCTGAGGGGTGTCTCAATGGACCTGTCAATGGTATCAGGTGAGGGAATGGGGAGGGAGAGACCCTCTGTCATCGGTGATCGAGGTGGCTGCTTATCTGTGTCTATGCTGAACTTAGCACACAGATCTGTGATGCTCCGCTCGTGTGAAAGCTCAATCCTGGTCGGGTATGACTCTCCTGTAGGAAGTGTCTCAGTCTGAACATCAATTCTGAGCTGGAGGAACTGGTTGAGGACACCAGAGTAGGTGGCCTGAAATGTGGACATGATGTCAGTGTGAAAGCGGGCTCTGGACAGCTCATCGGCACAAGCCACAATGAAGTCATCAACATAGATGAGGACTATGAAGAGCTGAGTGTCAATCCAGCCGATGTATAGGCACTCGTCATATGTGGACCTGCTGAGTGTAGGGTAGCGGTCTGTCATGAATCTGTGTGCGGTCTCTGACCAGAGTCTGCCTGAGGTCCGATGTCCGTAGAGTGCCTTCTTCATATAGGCACCTACATATCCTTTGGGATGAATGTACCCCTTCGGAAACCTGACATAGTACCGCTCATCCTCAGGTATTAGAGCCTGGAGGAAAGCCTGAGAGACATCATAGTGGTATGGTGTGTGTTGGGGCGGATAGCCCTCGGTGTCTGACTCGGAGCCTGAGTCGGAGACATCGGCCCACCGGCCAATACTCTCAAGCCCGGGGTATGTACACTCCAAGGGGGCTAGGGAGCTGTCAGGGGCACCGAGTGTAGGCGGTTGCTCGGAGGCCACTGTAGTGTCGGCCCCGAGAGCTGTGCTGATAGATGTAGGGGTGTCAGCGGTGGTTGCACCGTCAGTACAGACGGTGTGATCGGTGGGCGTGCCCACAAGCGCCTCATCGGCACTGTGTCCCAGGGGCGGTGTGGAGGCAGCTGCTGGCTCACAGAGTGTGGTGGGAGCTGCGGTGACACCACCGGAGGGCAAATGTGGTGTGTGGTTGGCCGGTGCCGTAGCACTGGCGGAGGCCGGCTGAGGTGAGGCAGTAGCCGGTGCCGTGGCACCACCGGAGGTCGGCTGAGGTGAGGCAGTAGCCGGTGCCGTGGCACCACCGAGGGCCGGCTGAGGTGAGGCAGTAGCCGGTGCCGTGGCACCACCGGAGGCTGGCTGTGTGGAGGCAGTAGCCGGTGCCGTGGCACCACCGGAGGCTGGCTGAGGTGAGGCATTGACCGGTGCCGAGGCACTGGCATAGGCCGGCTGTGAGATGGTGATAGCCGGCCGAGGTGACATATGGAATGTGTATGTCAGTGTTATGTGCAGAAGTGTGAGGAGCACAGCAACCGTGAAAGAGAACCAGTGCATGGCAATGGCTACTAGGGTGCGTGTGACCGAGGGAGTGTTACAGCCAGGCTGTGGTGTGGCGGTGTGTACGGCAGCAGTGTGAACCGGGTCCGTATGCGTGCCCTCCCAATGCATCCCCATCCCAGGCACTGCAATATGGATGCATGCAGTGTCAGGTGCAATTGTGGTGGCTGGGGGGATACCAATGGCCCGAGGCTCAGGCTGGTGGCAGTCGGGGGGTGGTGATGGTGGTGGGAGGGGAGTGGTGGAGGTGGGAGGGGTGGTGGCAGTGTCCAGAGTGTCCTCGGAGATGGTGGAGGCCACTGAGGTGCTGCCGGTCAGGAGGTCAGTCAGGTAGGGCACAGGGCACTGGGTGTTGCAGTCCACGGTGATGTCTGTCTGGACTGGGGCGGTGGCGGTGCTGTTGGCCGAAGCCAGTGACTCAGCTACCTGGTGCTGCCGCTCAAGCTTCTGCTGCTGCTGCCTGGCCTTCTTCTGCTTCTCCTTGTCCCGCTTCCTCTGCCGCTTTGTCTTCTCCCAAGCCGGGTCCTCGTGGTCCGGGTCCTCCCTCAAGTCAGTAGCCGTGACGGTGTCAAAGTACCTGAAGCGAGGAGGGCGGGGGGCTCCAGCTGGGGGAAGGAGAACTGGGTGTCGGGTGGAGAGGCGGAGGGGGAGAGGGAGCTGAAGGGATTGGGGGAGAAGTGGTTGGCTGAAGCCGAGGGGGGTGGGTGAGGTGAGGGGCCAGAGAACTGAGGGATCCAGGGCTTACTGGTGAGGGCGGGCCACTCAGTCTCATCATCCTCCTGGTCTGCCTGGAAGCTGACTGCCTTAGCTGGATGGTGAAACTCAGAGCGGTTTGGGGGGGGCGGAGGGGGTGGCTGCTCTGAGCTGTGCAACCTCCTGCCTGAGAGCTGCCAGCTCGGATGCGGTGCTGGCTGATGCACTGTCGGAGGGGGGTGAGGTGGGGGGGCAGGGTGGTGGGGTGGCGGGGGTGCGGGTGTGGAGGGACGGGGGGCAGAGACATGGTTCACAGATGGAGGGGGGCCGGCTTTGACCCACATGTCGGCCTTCTCAGCCAGTGTGCAGGGGCAGCCGAACCTGCCGAGGGAGTGGGTGACGGTCTTGTTGTACTTGTACTTGCAGGAGCGGCAGGGGTGGCCGATGGACTTGTCACTGGGGTCGGAGGGGGTGAATTTGAAGTTGTCCCAGGTGCCAGAGGGGGTGGAGTCCTTGTTGGTGGAGCCGGCGTGCTTGAGCTTGGAGGCCTTGTACAGGGCCCTCTCGTGCTCAATGAAGGTAGCTCTGGTGCCGCCCCGTAGTGGTGATCGGGGCCTGGATGGAGGCGGTGTGGTGGCCCGAGGGTGCGTACCCTTGCCACCCTTGCCCCCCTTGCCGCCCTTGCCATTAGGGTGCTTCTCCTTCGGCTTGGTGGTGTCAGCCGAGCCCCGCCCTCCCTCACGGACTTCCCCCGTCATGGAGGCAGCTCGGGGGCGGGATGAAGAGCCAGGGAGCTGGGAATGGTGGGCAGAGCCCCGGGTGAACCACACATTACCGATGGCCTCAATGAACTTCTGAAGACCACCGGGGAAGCCAGAGGAGGTCATGCGGTTGTTCTCCTCGTCGGTGCGGATGACATCGAAGTACAGGGGGATGTCAAAGAGGTGCTCGGCCGTGTCCTGGGAGGCCCGTAAGATGTCGATGAGGACCTCCTGCTCCTGCTGTCCAGAGAAGGCGGGGTGAAGCTGCCTGTGGTTGCCGATGAGGGTGGCGAAGGTGTTCAGCTTCAAGCCGGGGTCCTCGGACTCAGAGATTCGGAGGGCCTTGGCCTTGGTGAGGTTGGAGTGGTCCGTGGAGGGGGGGTAGGTGATCAGGCGGCAGTGCACGTGCAGTAGAAGCAGTCTGCCGTCCACCTGAGCCTGGGGGGAGTCCTTCACAATTTGTGACAACACAATTTGTGTGTTGCCACAAGTGGCCGCAAGTAGAAGTTGAGCTAGAAGGCCATTGGAGATACCGTCGTAGGGCTCGTCCTTCAGTCGGTGTTGAAGGTTAAGTAGTGCTGGGGCGTGTCCAGGTCGGGTGGCGGTGAGCACACGGGTCAGGGCCTCACAGAACCTCTTGAACACAATGTCGCCGCCCGCGGTGAGGAAGTTCAATTGGAGTTCACGTTGTTGTTGTCGCTCGTGAATGTCCGTGAGGGCATAATAGGCGGTCTTCAACTGCTTCAGGAGCGGAGTGACGTCAGGAGTGGTGGAGCGGGTGTTGAAGGCGCTGGAGTTGTCGTCCATGATGTGCTTGATCTTGGTTGGAGGAAGTGGTCGCCCATCTCGATGTTGCAATGGCGTAACCTCTGGAATAGTCTCCAATTCCTTGGTGGCGTCGAACATCTTGTCCGAAGTAATTACGACTGAAGATGGCGTCGAAGATGAAGTAGTTCTACTCGCAACAGTGCGAGCCAGAGAGGTGACGTTGACGCATTCGTCGCGGACTTTGATTAAGTCGTCGAGGATGGTCTCGTTGAGTTGATTGACGTCGTTGAGTTCTTCCTTCGTGACGTAATTATCGTGGATCTCGTCGGACTGAGCAGATGAGCGCTGAAATGCTACTATAAGCGAGGCGAGGGTGGTGGAGAGCTCATCCGCTTTGGCGGTGACGGCATGGAGGTCTTGAAGAAGGGCGTTGATGGTGATGGCGATTTCTTCGTTTGTTGGAGATGGGGGAAGAGGTTGTCGTGAAGTAAATAATCGTCGTTGAGAACGTGGTTGAAGTTCTTGTGTTGGCGGTTGGGATCCCGGAGTTGTTGTTGGTGTGAACGTTGACATGGTAGACCTTCGGACCGTTGGTGGCGGTGAAGGCGACGATGTTGCGCAAGACGTTCTCCTAGGGGTTGAGATGAAGATTTTCTCTAAGTTTTGTTAATTTTCAAAAAATTGGCCAGCGCTTCCGCGGTAAATGCTCGTAATTTGCCTAAAATCTAAGGCGTCCCTCAAATTTTGGCAGAGCGATGTGATAACTAGCGGTCGCGTTTCAACATTGAAGTTAAATGAAAGGCCGAGAGGGCAATCGTAAAAGAATTCCCAATCATAAAAGGTTTCGGCGAGTTAAAATTGAAACCGGCCCGACCTGCGGAGGGTTAGTGTAAAAGCAAGTCGCAATTTTCAAACATTTTCGCTGACTGCCAGTTCAAAGTGCTTTTAGCGGCTAATTTGAAATTTGTCGTTTCATCAGAGATGGCAGTGGTGCGTTGTGGTCTAACATAACCTAATGGATAGTATGAAACACATATAGGGTAGAATATTCTATATATCCGTGTTTTAATACTATCGCTGTACGCATAAATATGAGGCTCAAACGGTGATAATATGTCTGTAAAAGATATCACATATGAGAGTCTGAGAGTCTAAGTAGCTTATGCTACGTGCGCTGTGTAAGTCTGTACGAGTACGGCTATGGTGATGCTCGAGTACTCTAACACGTGGCTCGCAGTCACTATCGCTGTGACTCGCGGTCTCTGTCGCTATGACTCGCGGTCTCGAGCCGAATAATAATGCAGTCATCTGTCACATGCATCGAGGAATGTCATACAGGGGGCAGTACAGTATATCTAGTCCCCCGTGACAGATCGACAAATAGAATCCTTTGCCCACACAAAAGAGGCAGCAGCCGGATCGGAGTGGGAGCAACTGCTGCTCATGTAATAGAAGCATCCTTCCCCATCTTAGTGCTAACTAGTGATAAACTAGCAATTCGACTGCACACACGTAGCCATAGGAGAAGTAATTTACTTATCTGCACCTCTGGTAACTTGTCTAGGCCCAGAGTAGGGCCTGGGAAATTAATTTACTCACACGCCCAACAGGGCGTGGTTTTTTCTTTTTCTTAATATTTCGTATCCGATGTTACATAATATCACGTCATCATAATTTATTACGTAATATCACGTCATCATCGAAATTCGATGCGCGCGATATTCCACCATCCATTATTCAATGATCCCCAATTGTGTTATAAAGCTTTTCATCATCTGGGGTGGGCTAGTGGATTAAGCGGGTGTGCGGGTGTGTGGGTGGGGTGGGATGCGGCAGGTACCTGGATCGAAACCACAAGTGGAGCGCGATGGAGGCAGAGTTGGCGCAGCGGTACAGGCGCCTCGGTGGCCCCCTCGGAGAGCCGGGGGGGGTCGCCGGGGCGCAGGCGAGGCAGGGGAGTTGATCTGGGACACGTCATTAGCGTTTATGCTCCTCAGGATATTTTTCATATAAATATTCTTGAATATTATTCATATAAATATTTAAAAATATTTCTGAATATTTTCATATTTTTATATTTTAATTTTCATGTATAAATTTAAATAAGCGGCGACTTGACAAGAACCCTTGTCGCTCGCTCGTCATCGACAACCAATGGTGATTTGCCATTTGTGCACTTACAAAAGTCGTATTGCAATGGCATCTTTGAGCTGGCATGTTCTGATTGGCTTTCCCGATAGTGGGTGCACATGGTAAGGGCCCTGCCAAAAAGCGTCAGGTAGGAAGGATGGTGTTCCCTCCCCAACCCCGCCCCTACCACCGTGGGAACGCCATTCGCCTTATCCCACCTTCGCACAAGGGAAGCTTATGGGAGCCGATTCATGCGAAAGGTCGCCAAAAGAGAACAATCGTGCCGAACCGCGCAAAAACGCGACTGAATCGG
>LGRX02016242.1:0-15564 GCA_001247695.2 Cymbomonas tetramitiformis
CCCCTCCCCCCTGTGTGAAACGAAACCTGAGTTGAGGTATTTCAAACTTGAGTTGCAAACGAATATATACATTTAATATTTTTAATCCAAAATTTAATGATGCCATGCATACTTGCGTGGGAGTTCCTAGACTGACAGAAGGTCCTAGGAGGAATTCCCGACGGGAATTCACGTATTCACAATCGGGAAAATATCCCCTTGATTGGCCATCTCTCGGGTCACTACTGGATTAATCTGGGATGTGATGCTGGGTTCCAACCGGACCTGCGTGCAGGTGCCTCTTTGTCAGGAGTGCACCAAGCCCCCCCTGGACAGGAGCTTTAGCCCAGCTGCCCCTCATTCCCACGCCCGAGGTGACAACGCCGCAATCTCAGCCGCGGAATAGCAGCGATCAGCAGCCCCCGCCAGATCCAGACCCTCCGTCCCGCAGAGATGTCCCCGAGCAAGGTGGACCCCCACCCCGGCCAGAAGCTGATCCAGCTCGGGCGGAGCAGACACGGTTGAAAGGACTGGAGGCTGAGGATAGGCTTCTGAACACCCTACGGAAGCTGAGGGAGCGTATTACCACATATACGTGCCCTTTAGATCAGACGACGGGCGAGAAGTCGTCTGGCCATCTGCTGCAGCCGCTGAAGCTCCTGATGAGGGAACTCCAGGACGACTTCAAGGAGCCGCAAGCGAGGAGAGCACTGGCTTCGAAGAAGGTCAGCGAGGACGACGAGGAGAGCGCAGCCACGGTCACCTCCGTCCCTGAGGAGTTGCGGCTAATCATCAGAGACAGGATGAAAGGGTCTGTCCAAGGGTTGTTGAATCAGAAGGTGTTGACTGGTCAGATGAGCACTCTGGACGACCTGATCGGCAGCCTAGCCCGGTCTTATATCAGCGACGCGCACCTCAGCATCCTGCCCAGTATGCTATCTCGATCCCGGCAGGCTTCTGGCAGAAACGCAGGGAGGAACGCACGAACCTTCCACCACTCCCTGATGGAAGCCTTTGAGCTGCTGGAGTCCCTGCACAAACACGGGGTCACTGGGCCAGTTAGCCGAGCCTCTCTGCCCGGCATCTTCCTCCGCAGCGGTCTGACACCTGAGCTACATGCGAGAGTGCACAAGGAGCTGCTAGCAGGGTAGATATCTTCCGCGGAGGTGACTCGGCCCTCATCGGGAATTTACTTCGGCCACATTTCGGCCCGTCTCGGCCAGAACCCAAAATTGCCCGCCGCAGGCGCAAAATTTTATTTTTAAGTATGACAAATTGTCAAAAATCGATAAAATTTTGGAAATTTATCGATTTTCCCCTCAATGCGACTCGGCCCATCCGCAACTTTTCCTTCGGCCCGCCTTCGGCCCGGGCCTCCGTGACACGGCCCCGGGCCGGCCAATCCCAGGAAGATATCTTCCCTGGCTGCTAGGCAAGGAGGTGGACTTCCATCAGGCGGCAGGACCAGCCGGGTACGAAGCGGAGCTGCTTCGCAAATATGTGGAGCAGGCAACACTGGAGGAGCGTCGGGACCCGACAGGACTGAAGGCAACCAGGGACCAGTCCCCCTTCCCAATGGTTGCGCTGTTTGAGTGCCTGGACGAGCACATGGCGCAGTGTTACGCCTTGCCGACAGCACCAGCAGAGGTGGAAGGCAGGCAGCTACCTAGATCGTCCACCTATACTGGCTGTAGGAAGTGCAAGTCCAAGGAGCACCTGGCAAAGGACTGTCCGCAACAGCACGACCAGCAGAAGAAGGTTGCGTGGGCGAAGTGCATTTGGGAAGAAGCTTTCGAGACCCTCGAGAACGCAGATGCAAGAATGGAGCTTATGGAGGAGACGTTAGCAGTCATCGCGCAGGAGAGGGGTTCAGATTTTGGCGAGGGAGAGGCCGCGGGGGCCAGTTCCTCTCCCGGTCGCAAGGCATAGGTCCCGGAGCCAGCAGGGGGAGCACTCCGCCCCTTGCCGAGGCCGACAGGAGCGGGACCAGGCCCCTGGAGGAGGGGTCTGCGAGGGGGCGGCACAGCCAGCCCTACCGGTGGAACACCCACTTCAGGGAAGATCACCGGATGAGGTATGGTCCGGGACCGGCCCAGAAGGCGACTGAGAAGATGAAGCGAGCGGTGAGGTGGCTGAAGAGATCCCATCCGGTCACGGTGGTGGCTCCGAGCGAGGCTGAACCAGAGGTACCACCAGCACAAGCATCCGCCCCTACAGAGGTACATATCAGATTTCCCCTGTTTGGGCGAGGGAGCCAGGGACACCCTTGTATCAAAGGCGTGTACCAACGTGCGTTGTGGCCATCAGGCGCTAGACGGGTAAGGTTCAGAGAGGAGGCGACGCCCCGGCAACTCTTCGGACGCACGCTAAGACGACGACTACAGTAGACCGCGCCAAACCGCCGCCACAGTCGCGAGCACAACATACAGCGAGTGCAACGTGACAGACCAGCAGCGTGGGAGGCAGCCAGGACACTGACGCGCATGCAGCAGGAAGCAGAGGTGCATTATTAGCACAGGGTCAGGAGTGCTATGGTACGGGTAAAGGGCCGCATAGAGCACCTGAGGAAGATGGTGAAGGCGAGCAGGGAAGCGGCAGCCGCCAGGCCAGCACCCTGGCCAGATGACCCAGTGCCGGAGGACTCCATCACCAGATCTGCCCGCTGGACCGCCCTGATAGCGGAGGCCGGCACCTACCACCTACCTGACGACAACTCCGACGAAGAACTGAACCCGCAGGAAGTGGAGCCAGGTTTGCACAAACTGGCCAGCATCAGGCCTGACATAGGCGTAGACGCGGGGGCGGGACGCTGGGGAGAATGGCTGGACGAGCACGTGCTAGCAGCCATGGACGCGTCAGGGCCCACACTCATGATTTTCTGGGCATGGATTGGTAAGGTGCGAGTGAAGGTTCTCATCGATACTGGGGCCTCCTCCAGTTTCACATCCTTAGAGACTGCGAGGAAGCTCAAGCTTCAACCATCAGTCCATGAGAAACCAATGCGAGTGCAGGTTGCAGATGGCACAGTCTACGACGCCAACTCTTGTATTCGGCCCAAGCTCACAGCGGAGACGCGGAAAGGAAGTTATGCCAAGCAGGTGACTCTGCGAGTGATGCCTTTATCCCTGGGTGTGGGCGTGGTGCTGGGGGGTGACTGGTTACGAGCACAGCGGCGGATCACCTTTGACTATGCACAGTATGGGAGTGTGCGGTTTGGCCATGGGTCACAGAAGGTAGTCATTGCGGGGTGCAATCCGGGGTCCTCGAACTCGGAGAGGGGCCAGGCTATGAGCCTAGTGGAGGCTCAGCTAATCAGCACCAAGCAAGCTAGGAAGGACTTGCGAGCACTGAAGAACAGCGGGCAGGAGGCCTACATCATGTACTTGGCGCCTGACGGGACCTTCAAGCCGGAAGCCTCCGACGACCCCAACTCTCCCTTGGAAGCAGCTGCTGCTTTGTCAGAGACCTCCTCCTCTTCATCATCGGAGTGTGACGTCGCCAGCCTGAGGGGGGGAGGAGACCTCATGCGAGGAATACGGGGACAGCGATGGCACGGAAGCAAGCATGGCAACTCTAGCTTCGGACACCAGCTCCTCAGACTCGGAGGATCTCGACGCGGACGACGCAGCTCAGGAGCTAGTCTGCGCGGTGCGCCCGGTAACGTGCCCCACGTCAGCCACTCCGACAGTGCTGGACTGGGGACCATACCCCGTACGAGCTCGATGGGAGGCTTTTCAGATGCTACCCCGAGAGCGCAGGGAAAATGCTGCGCAAGATCACGCAGGAGGCTTGGAGCCTGATTGGGAGAGTGAGGATCACCAACTGTGGAGGACAGCGCAGGCGTTGCGGGAGCATAGCGGTGCTCCATCGAGGAGAAAATGGCGTAGACAGCGCGCGCCAGCAACTGCAGCTCCAGTGGTAACGGCGGAAGGGGAGCAACCTGCGATACCAGCAGCACCTGAGCAGATGCGGAGCAGTGGTGATGACAACGAGGCCGAGCAGCGGAGCCGTGGTGAGGACGATGAGGCCGAGCAGCGGAGCAGCGGTGATGCCAAGCTCAAGCAGACCGCAGCACAGCCGACCCCTCCTGATGAGGAAAACGCTGAGGAGGTCCCACAATGGATATGAGACGAGCTGGCGGAGCTAAAGAAGGCATATGTGGACGTGGTGGGCATGGAGCTCCCCAAGGGCGTCGTGGACCGCGACCACAAATCGCCGCTGCGCGTAGACCCCGAGTACCGTGATGGCGCACGACATAAGAGGTGCTACAATCTGTCCATGGAGGAATTGCGACAACTTCGTGGACAACTGGACGAGCTCTTGGCAAAGGGTTACATCCGCCCCTCATCCTCACCTTGGGGCAGTCCAGTCTTGATGGTACCCAAGCCCTCGAATCCTAAGGAGCTACGGTTAGTGATTGATTACTGCCAGATCAATGAAATCATCGTAAAGGACCGTTATCCTCTTCCCAATGTGCAGTCTCTCATTGATAATCTGCAGGGGGAGACTATCTTCGCCACCGCGGACGCTCTGTGGGGATTCTGGCAGGTGCCCATGGAGGAGGACGCAATCGAGGAGACTGCAATGACCACGCCGTTTGGAGCTTATGAGTGGCTGGTTATGCCCATGGGGTTGTCAAACAGTCCTTCTTGCTGGCAGCGTATGATGCAGAGCTACCTAGGACACCTCTCATTCGTGAGGGTGTTCGTGGACGACATCATGATCTTCAGTAGGAATCTAACCGAACACCTCGGTCATTTGAGGCAGGTGCTGGAGGTCTGTCGTTAGAACAAAGTCCGGCTGAAGGAATCGAAGCTGCGGTGCTTCAAGCGCTCTGTACGGTTCCTCGGGCATGCCATTGATCGTGAAGGATGCCGACCCCAGCAGGACAAGATCGCAGCGGTGAGGGATTGGCCCAAGGTGGAAACTGTCAAACATGTGCGACAGTTCCTGGGTCTGGCCGGTTTCTACCGCCGGTACATCCAGGGGTTCTCCGATCTAGCTCACCCATTGACCAAGCTGACGAAGAACTTAGTGCCCTGGGAGTGGGGCCCAGAGCAGGAGCGGGCGTTCGAGCGGTTGAAGACGGTGCTGACCACAGCCCCTACGTTGATCCGTCCAGATCAGAAGGCAGCTCATGATGGCACCAGCCCATTCGTCGTACAGACGGACGCTAGTGAGGTGGCACTGGCTGGGGTACTGATGCAGGGCCTGGGGAAAGGCCTGCAGCCGATCGCCTTCGAGAGCAAGAAATTCTCATCAGCGGAGCAAAATTACCATGCAGGGGAACGGGAGTTAGCAGCGATTCATCACTGCACGACTCAAACATGGAGGCATTACCTCATCATCACGGAGTTCCGACTCATGGGAGACCACGCGCCGCTGAAGTGGCTCTTCGCTCCAGGCCGCCGGGAACTCAGCAGGCGACAAGCGAGGTGGTACGAGGACCTGGTGGAGGTGGGCGTGCATGCGATGGAGCACGTGCCAGGGCGCACGCTGGTGGTGCCGGACGCGGCCTCTCGCCGACCAGACTATGTGCAAACCTCAGCAAGAGAAGGGCTCAAGGAGGCAGGATACGTGGACCTGAGTACCGACCAGCCAGTGTCAGCTGAGGACGGAAGGCGAGCAGCAGGTGCCAAAGGGAAACCAGCGGAAGTAACCAAGGCCAAGGCTGAGGTGAATGCAGCGGTGAAAGAGAAGAAGGTGGAGAAGGAGGACCCTAGCTCTCCCTTGGATGCGGGGTTCAGCTCATCAGATGAGAAGGACGAGGAACACCCACCAGTGAGCCCTCCAGTGGTGACAGGGAAGCTGACGCAGCTCAATGGACTGTGGTGGGCGGAGACCCCCGACCTGTGGCGCGACGCTATGGACACAGTAGCCACGATAGCGGCAGCCTCCGTCTTCGCGGGCGTAACTACTAGAGCGGTAGCAGCAGAGCAATCAGCAACAGGTGATGACCCAGCGTCTCCCTTGGATGCAGAAGCCGTCTTGTCAGAGACACCCCCAGCAGCACAGCCGCCCGCAACAGTAGCTCGGAAGCCAGCAGCAGAGCAGCAACAGCCATCAGCAGCAGCGCAGCAACCAGCAGCACAACCGCCAGCGACAGTAGCAGAGCGGCAGCAATCAAGTCCAAGGACCGCTGGTGGACAAGCAGGATTGGAAGTTGATCTCCTCGGAGTTCGCTAGGCTGCAGAGCAAGTACTCTCGAGCACTGGGAGGACCGTTCCAGGTGGATGCGTGCTGTGACGCTATGATGGGCCAGAATCGACAGGTGAGCACATTCTGGACTGATTGCTTGAACGAGCAGTGGAGGGGCCGTATCGTCTGGTGCAACCCCCCCCTTCTCAGACCCCAACGTGAGCATTGAGGACATTCTGCGACACTACGCATCTGAGGCGAAGCAGGACCCGTGTCACACAGCCGCCTTGTTCTTATTGCCCGACTTCCCTCAGGCGAATTGGCGACCGTTGCTACGCGAGTTTGGCCTGGAGATCGTGGAGGTCATTCCAAGGGTGAACGAGCATGGTGAGCCCAACAGACTGTTTACCTCACCTGGAGAGGAGAGGGATCACCGCTCGGCTCTGCAGGGACTGCCAGTCCCATGGCCAGTGCTAGTAGTGATAGCCAGGCCACAGAAGCCACCCAGCAAGCTGGCCCCACGCGAGAGATCCACAGCGCAACCAGCAGTCACGCTCTCCGGAGCAGCAGCGAAGATCAGAGATAAGTCGGGGACAGTGGAGCCAGGGGTGTTCTTGCGGGCGCTGAGAGCTGAGCACAGACGCAGCAAATATCTCAGAACCCTGAAGCAGGAGCTGCTAAACACCCAGCATCATCGCACAGAGCATTTCCGGCTGGTAAGCGACATCATCTGGAGAGGGGCTGAGGGGCGCTATCAGGTGGTACTGGCGCCGGACTCGCCCTTGCGGGAGCTAGTGTTGAGAGAAGCTCACGAGGCACCGTCCGCAGGCCACACCGGCAGGGACAAGACGCTGGAGCGGGTCCGAAGACGTTTCTGGTGGCCGCGAATGGGCCTAGATGTAGCAGAATGGGTAAAGACGTGCGTGACGTGTCAGCAGACCCAGCCGCGGCAGGGGTATCCCATGGGACTGTTGCAACCGCATCGAGTGCCAAGCAGACTCTGGGAGGTTGTCAGCATCGACTTCGTAACCGGGCTTCCGATGACTCAGCGAGGAGTGAACGCCTTCACCACTTTCACCTGCAAGCTGAGCAAAATGGTACATATAGTGCCAATGACCTACAACGACAGCTCTGCAGAAGTGGTGGTAAGATTGTTCATGTACGCAGTATGGCGATTGCACGGAGCTCCAATGAAGATAGTGTGTGACCGAGACCCCCGCTTTCGCGACGCCATGACTCAGGAGTTCATGCGACTGATGGGCGTCAAGGTAGCTAGCACCACTCCCTATCGCCCTCAGAGCGACGGGCAAGCGGAACGCAGCAACCCCACCGTGGAGCGCATGCTGCGCTGCTATGTTGGTGAGAACCAAGAGGACTGGGACCTCTGGGTGATACCTGTGGAGTACGCGATCAATGACTCCACGTCAGCGGCGACTGGATTCTCTCCCTTTGAGTTGGTGTACGGACACGCTCCAGCAACGCAGCTGGACTTCTTCATGGACGCAGCTTTGGAAGGCGGGTCAAGACGAAGAAAAGGCGGGCGAGTAGCTGCGGACAAGAGAGGGACTGCGCACGAGCTGGCCAAGCAGTTTGCGCGGCAACTACAGGCAGCGCGGGTGAACCTGCAGATGGCCCAGCAGCGCATGATGGAGCAGTTTGACGCGCGACACCGGCTGCAGCACATTAAGGTGAATGATCAGGTATGGGTGGATGGCCAGCACCTGACCCTGCCTGGAGATCGGGGGTTGAAGCCGAAGCTACGCAAGCTCAGGCACGGCCCCCTACGTGTAATAGAATGTCTGTACAGCGACAGGCAGCAAGAGCTGCCAGAGTAGGACCGTGGAGCTCCGTCAGCGTACAGGTTAGAGCTGCCCGTGCATTGGAAGGTGCACGACGTGTTCACAGCGGATCGGATCACCCCAGTTCAGTCGGGAGCTAAGCACTTCGTGAGCAGGCAAGAGGAAATGGCACCGCCACCGGTCTTGGTAGAGGGTCAGAGGGAGCGTGAGGTGGAACGCATCATCAGTACCCGCTTCAGGAAGCTAGGTGGGAAGGCTGGCGGGACAGTGCAGGAGTGGCTAACTAAATGGAAAGGGCGGCCGCATAGTCACAGCCAGTGGCGAACCAGAGAGGACTTGGAAGGGCGAGGGGGCAGGCTGGAACCACTGCGAGTCTTCGAAGCTGAGGAGGAAAGGTTGAAGAAGGCTCCAGAGAAAAGGCGAAGGGAGACTCACAAGGGTCAGGAGGAGCAGAGGGCACAGTTGATGGCAATGAGACCTCCAACCCCGACAGTCCACAGCAGTAGCCAGAGCCGAGCTTACCAGCCTCACCTCTCGAGAGTGCATCACCCAGTTAGAATTTTGGTGCTGTTCTGCGGTACCGGCTCAGTGGAGCAGCAGTTCCAACGTCAGTTCAGGGACTGCGAGGTAGTAACAGTGGACATCCTGCCAAAGTGGCAAGCCACGTGCACGGAGGCCATCCTTCACTGGAACTACAAGCAAGCTCTACCCACGACATCATTTCGACGTCATCTGGGCCAGCCCCCCCTGCAAGGAGTACAGCAAGGCGAAGACACTGGGGGCTCCAGATCTGAAGCTGGCGGACAGGCGCGTGCGGCGTACCAGGGAGATCATCGAGTTCTACGACCCTGCGTATTTCTTCATAGAAAACCCCGCTGGCGAGAACTAGCAAAGTTTGCGCCTTCGCGGATCGTGCTTCGTGACAAGAAGCATATACAGTGGATGTCGAGCGTAGGCTTAATGTGCTTGAAGCGGACACGCTTCCTATGTCGGAGGGGAGCGTGTGCATTTCGTCCTTGCCTTATACAAACACGGCGGCCTTCCTAGAGAAGCTTATGTTTTGTGGCTCGACGGTAGTGATCGTGAAGCTCCTTGACTCATAGAAGCGGGTGGCGAATAGTGATCGGCGCCAAGCCTTAGAGGAGCACTTGGTGCTCCGCATTTCACTTGGTCCAGCAAAATACCCGCAATTCAAAACGGCGTTCGGACAACCCGAGTCCTGGTTTATTTATTTGCCGCCCTCTCCACATGCCAAAGCCGTAGCTGAAAAGATCTCGAAGAGCTGTGGCAGTTTCTTGCAACGGTGTAAGACCAAGGACGCCGATCGGAAACATTTTTTCTTGCCAAACATAGAGGACAACCTAGACGTGTATGTGCATGCCTATCCTAGGCAAAATCTATTCACTTGGGACACTAGAGAACGTAAAGTGATAACCCGCAAGTCGTGCTAATTTCACAAATTCTTTTCTTTGCAGGGTTGTCAAGCTTTTAAAAAGTGTTGAGGCTTTTTTGTACACGGTTCAAGATAGTGCTTGCACAAGGTGGCGAGATCCTACCACGGCCAAGGCAACGTGGAGATGGCAAAGTAGCACCGGCCGCACTTGCAATGCTCTCGGCGCAGGGCTAGGCATGTTTGATACACCCCACAATTTCATTCGTGGGAAGGGCGTGTGCATGACCCCTGTGAGTGATCGGAAGAGTGTGCGGCCTTGGCTCATGCAAGTTTACACTATGTTGCACCCGGTGTTGCAAATAGTGGATCCTGAGTTTGCAGAAGGGGAACACTATTGTTTGCAAGTGGCTAGGAGTGACGATGCTCAAGCACACCAGGTCCGCAGACACAAAGAGGCAAAATACATTGCACCGCAATACCTTTGTGCTTTAGGAAACTTTTCAGGAGCAACTCTTAGGCAGCATAGTCAAACTTCAGGGAAGCATTTTAACATGGACACCCAACTTCGCTTTGTGCGCATGGATGGTAGGATAGATCACGAAGTAGTTTACAATGACTTCAAGGGGTTCGGTTTGGGCTTGTCTTCTACAAATAAAGCTATGACCCTAAGATAGAAAAGCCAACTCCAAAGCTTCACCGGCCACGGTATGTGTGGCCCTTCGAGAGAGACGTGGACTCATCCTCGGATGAGGAGTAGTCCCCTTACCGATTACAGCTGTATGTTTTAAAGGTAGACTCAAGTATTGTAAGTAGGTTCCCTTTCATACTTACTGATATAACTAGCTTGCTGAATAGTCCAAAATATCATAAATGCACTTGAAATTCTTAATTGTTTCGGCTTGTGAAATATGTTGGTTCATATAAGTTTGACCAGCTCTCGTCGGGGTGGGTGATATATTGTGCATACCTAGTCAATAAGAAGCATACAAGACCGTGTAGTCGACTTTGCTTTCATATATGCCAAGTAGTCCACGAGCTCCTTCCGCCAGTGAATAGTACCGTCCGGGTCGGTTGCTTCCCATACACACCGTTCGTAACCAGGGTCATCGGTGCTCACGATATGAGTGGCACAACGCGAGCATACGTAAAGTGTTGGTACCCCCTTCAAGGATACATGGACGTCGGCACCTCGTTTGCAAAAGTGCATAGCTTTATTGCGGTCCACGAACAACGTACTAACGCAATACGTAGCTCGCATACAGTCCTGCAGATTGGAATATTTCGCAGCTAACTGTCGGACGACAATATCAAACTGAGGAAAGAAGGCGTAAAGGTAATCGGGCTCGTAGCCCGAAAGCAAGTTCCGCTGACAGGACCTGTCGTAAACACCTGTCGTAGGTATCAAACCGCCCGCGTTGTTGGTGTACTCGTCCCCAGGAGCATACGGTATGAATACATATTCACGTGGGAAGTTTTTCACGTTATCACCCGTCTCGGAAAAAGTGTTAGAAGTTGAGATGCGAGTTTCTACTGGTGGAGTAGGTGATATGTAAAACTCGGAAACTTTTCGTTGTCGGGCGGGGACACGCGTACGAGGTGGTGCTCGCCGATTGACACCGCTTGCCTTGCACACGCGTTTGGTTGGATTGCTTGCCATATTATACAAGGAATATGCGTATATAGTGAAAGAGAGAGAGCCGGTTTAAAGAAATAAAAAGGTTCGATACCAACAATTCTGAAATGTCGTTGAAGTGTTTTGCATAGTGTCGAACAAGCAGGCGCGAATTATACGGTCATTCGATCGTGTCACTATGAATTTTAATCTAAACCAACCCCGCTGAACACTTAATCCAGCAGATGTCAAAAATTTAATCTAAAATAAACCTTTTCCCGCTTGTCGCGATATCGTCGTCGTCAGCCGCGAACCGCTTGTCATTTCCGGCAAGAACATGTCCTCGAATATCGCCTTGCGGGCCCACTTTCGATGTCTGCCCGCAGCGTACATGGCGGCGACCTTCGTCGGAGATCTCCTCGTAGGTCGCCTTGGCCGCAGTGCGCACATCCGTTGTATCCCCAGACGCAACAGCAACCGGCACTGGTGCGAGTGGCGTTCGAGGCGTAGTCGAATCTCGAACACCATCTTGTATTCGAATGGAGGCGTCAAGGTCGCTCTCCTTCACGAGTCTTCTTTTTTGTTTTAATACCCATCCTTATATTGAAATGCCAGTAGAGCAGATAGGTGCCGCGGAGGGCTAATAGGGCGAAGTCCAAAATGCGAAAATGTTCGAAGCCAGACGAGATAAAAGAACGTGAAGAAGGCGGATAAGTGGAAGATGACGTCAAATAATTACTTAGAGATAAAACCTAAAACCTAAAACCGCTCGGTCGGTCGGTCACGCATTGAACTGCACTCCTACTACTCCTCGGCTAAGTCACAACGGTCTGAACGGAACACCTAGGGGTCTGCTTGTCAAGGCCTCCTAAAACATATATCTCAACATTCACTATATCGTGGAACCCGCGAGTACGCGCCAGCGTCCCGCGACTACGCGGGGCGTGAGGACGGGAGTGCCCTAACACGATGCCGCCATCATAAGCGCGGTGTAGTGACGCTATCGTTTTACATGTGATGCGCTGCAAACGCGAAGTTTTTGAATAGTTTCAACTTTTTCGTTGAGCTGTGGGGTCATTCCGGATCAAGGGCATGTGTCCCCCCTCTCCTCCTAGGACTTACATTCTGCTTCTGGGGGTAGGACCCCCACGACATGACTTGAATTCTGGCTCTATAGGTGGTGCAGGACCCCCGGCGCGCGCGAAAGTCACAGAACCGCTGTTGCCCCCACCCCCACCCCCCGATATCAATTCTCTGAAGCTCTAAGTTTTGTTTTACTTACAGTATTGTGACGGGTTGATATTTTATGCGCATTAAACATAATACAATTCGGCGACACCTGACGCATTGTTACCGGAAAGTGTGATCGGTTACCCGCAGATGCCGGCTATCGTCGGCTGAAACATCGATATCTGGTGGAAGGTATATGGTATATGCGCCAACGCAAGTCGATGTGACAGTGTTCACGTACTGGGGTTGACGATATAATTATACTATCATAAATGCCGAAGGTGTGTGTGACGTTGTGCTCACTTGTTTTGTGCGTGTGCCGTGGGCGATATAGGATATACCAACCTAGACGTGGCATGCGCACCATGGAAATGAGTCGGCATATGTGCCTAGTCAACATGATTATCACATGTGCGTCACCAAGAGCTGGCGTATTTTAGCGATATACCCACAAGCGGGTTGGTGAAATATACAAAACTCTCGGTTTCGGTGATACAAGAGACCGTTAATCATTTGTAAACCGAATACCGAAACGGAAACGCCTGATCACCCAAAGCCGATTTGTGTACAACTATTGACTATTGCCGGTCGTCCACCCGAGTCGCCGGTCACAGTTACTGACCCGAATAATGTCAGAGGTCATAACCGTTAAGAGCTGTCTAAGCATATTTCATGTGCGATGAATTTATATGCAATTACATATCGAAAAGCTGACACGATTCGCATTGTTTTCAGATGTATGACATGTAAGTGTTAAGCAATACACACGTCGAGAGTAGGTTTTAAGAGATTATGCCTCGAACATATTTTAGTATTGCCTCGAAAATACTGGATGAGGACCGCTCCCGAACGATACGATTGAAATTGCACCCTATATAGTGGAACCATAATTTTCCTCGGTGTTAGAAAATTGATCGATATACAGAACATATATCCGCGATGAGGCCGATGACCCGATGACATCTTCACGTATCACGCACGCCAGTATATGCGCAGTGTACACATGGGAAATCACGTCCCACTGATTAATGCACCGGTCCCGCTAGGGTTCCGACAAAAATCACCAGGTTATGGCATATATCACCCAGAAAGGGCAAATGGCAAGCGGGCGCCGAGGAATAAGGGAGAACGTGGAAAATAGTCATCACTCTAACTTGTCTCAACTTGGAATACAATCGGACTAGCCTGCTCCATTCTTGAAGAGGTAACACCCGCGACACGGATACCACGAGGCTTACACTGCACTTAATTAGCTATCAATGGGGCTTACAGCTGCGCTCGATGCCAAATGGAATCTACCCAACCCGGGGGACTTTTTGTGCTCACGCAAACGGGCCGCATGGGAAGTGCCATTCAGAAGTACCGTCCAAGTCAAGGGGAGAGAGCGGAGGGACAGACTGGTGGGAAAAGATACCCGGAGACAAACATGAGACTCGGGTTGCCATTTTACTGCCCGTTGATAAACCGATGACCAAGGAGAGCTAAGCAAAATTCAAATATCCAAGAGGTATAAATTTCACCGATCAATTGTACCTGATACCTTGCGCGTGGACCCGACTTTGCTTGCAAGGAGGGTCCAAGAATAATGGATGCTTGCGTTGTGGATAACAAGAGTATGTGTAGGTCCTAAGCTCGGTGTCCGTCGGGTGACAACACACGCACATACAGGGCCAATACAGAAGGGTAGGACTGAACGAGTAAGTTGGGGTACTAACCATGGTGTATGAGTAATCATAGTGGGCATGGCTATCCGCCTAAGGTGTGCAAGTGCCCGACAAATGGAGTCGCACTACACTAGATGGGTTCTGCTGAGCAAAGCGCATCATAAGTGAGTGTGTCCCCATTTGTTGGGACTCGCGCATGATGTGTTCCACATGGTGAACGACTGGTTAAAGCGATGACCACATTTCTACAACAACGGAGGGATAACTCATGGAGAGGGTGATATGTATCATGATATACTATCACTACACTGGAGGGAAGCTTAATGGGCAGTTCAAGGTTCCGGAATACAAACTAAGGTGGATAGTAAAATACCGGGAAGTGTTTTATTGTCCCTCTGTGACGAAGGGGACGGACGGACAAGATGCAAGTGACACCTCAGGGCGAGGGATGACACAGGAAGAGACAGTCACCCCCAATTATGGGGGGGCGAACGTCTGTCTCTCCATGAATAACACCCCCCGCGGGTTCACGTCTTTGCATCACTTCAATCCGCTTTAGTATCCGAGGCCAAGGATGGGGGCCTATCCGTGGGAACTAGGTAGGGGGGAACATGTGCCTTGTTTTCGGGCTCAAAGATAGGGGGGAGGGTGAGGTGGGGATGGGTGGATTAGGTGGTATGACGGGCCTTGTCGCGTGCACCGGTCACATGGAACGGTGCTCGCGGCGGTGGCGGGCGGTGGATCGTCGGGTGCTATCGCACAAGGGCGCCGTAGAGGCGGGGTGAAAAAGGGTGAATAGGGGTCTGGGATGCAGTAAGATGAGGGAGGAGGGGAAACCCGGATGCCGTGAGTGGTTATATGGGTATCATCGTCGGGCAGGGTGGGAGGCCGGAGAGGGTTGGCAGGAGGTGGTGAGGGGGGTGGCACTTTAGTTGGTCGCTGCGTGGGCGAGATTTTGGCATGGCGGATGGGAGGGAACTGGCGCGGAGTGTGGCTGGTGGCGGGGGTGGGATTGTCCGGTATAGGTGGTGGGCCACTGGGTTCTCTGGGGGCGACGGCTGGTGGTATTGGAGTGGTGGTGGTATTGGAGTGGTGTCGGAGTAGTGGTGGCGGCAGGGGCAGCGAGATTCGCGAGCTCGCTTTGAACCGCAAAGCTCACTTCATTAAGTGGGGTGGAAGTGGTTATATTTTTAGTTGGGTCATTGAGTAGGTCATTAAAGATCGCAAGCTATTGTTGTCGGGTTCGATCGGCTGCAGCATCAGCTGCTTCAATGGTCGAGTTTCAATTTGTGGGTTGAGGGTAGTGGCTTCTTAAGTTTGGTCATTGTGTAGGTAGGATGCCATCGATCTCTTGCTGAAGAGCGTGTTTGGCTCGGGCTTCCGTTGCTCTGGACGATTCAGGGGGCTGGTTTGCAGGACGGGGGAGCGATTCGTTTGCTTTAGTGTCGATATTGTTTGCGCTTTGAGAGGCGGAGAGCCCTGGTTGGGTCAGTTGGTATGAGAGTGATGACGGGCTGGGTAAGATCAAGGTTGGTGTCGGCGGCACAACGTGCCGCTAGGACAACTGGGACAGGGTACTGAAGATGGGCATCCACATGGGGATGATGGAGTACTGACACGGGGTACTGAAGATGGGCATCCACATGGGGATGATGGAGTACTGACACGGGGTACTGAAGATGGGCATCCACATGGGGATGATGGAGTACTGACACGGGGTACTGAAGATGGGCATCCACATGGGGATGA
>LGRX02016242.1:18567-41730 GCA_001247695.2 Cymbomonas tetramitiformis
GACAGGGTACTGAAGATGGGCATCCACATGGGGATGATGGAGTACTGACACGGGGTACTGAAGATGGGCATCCACATGGGGATGATGGAGTACTGACACGGGGTACTGAAGATGGGCATCCACATGGGGATGATGGAGTACTGACACGGGGTACTGAAGATGGGCATCCACATGGGGATGATGCGAGTACTGGCACGGGGTACTGAAGATGGGCATCCACATGGGGATGATGTAAGGTACTGACACACGGGGTACTGAAGATGGGCATCCACATGGGGATGATGGAGTACTGAACGGGTACTGAAGATGGGCATCCCACATGGGGATGATGATGGGTACTATGGCACGGGGTACTGAAGATGGGCATCCACATGGGGATGATGGAGTACTGACACGGGGTACTAAAGACGGGCATCCACATGGGGATGATGGAGTACTGGGACGGGGTACTGCCCATGGAGACTGAGCCTGCGATGAGCCATTTCCTTAGGTTGGCTGCGGTAGTGGCGATAATGGCATTGTTTTGTGGGGAGGGGATGCCGATTTTGGTCGCAGTGGCGGTCGCCGAGGTGGCTGCGGTAGTGTTTGGGGTTGCGGTTGCAGGGACGGGGTGAAAGCGGGGCAGTGAGGAGGTTGGTGGAGGGGTCAAGGAGGCCTCCAAAGTGGTTCGGAGGGGCGTAACACGAGCAAGGGGCGTAACACGAGCGAGGGGCGTAACACGAGCCACCAAGCAAGTGAACAACCAAGAGGCACTGAACACGCCAGAGCAAGAATAAGGCTAAGCCACGCATTGAGCGGCATGAGGTCCGCCGGCGAAAGCCAACTCCATCTTCCCTGGGCATGTGAGAAGCATTCAGGAACCGGGGGGGGAGGGTGTGGGGGTGGCAAGATACCACTAACTCACACACCGAACGGCATGAAATCCGCCGACAAAAGCCAGCGCACCATCATCCAGTGAGGAACATTCAAGTACAGGGCGGGGCCGTGGCAAGATACCATCCGCTTCGACATATCCCAAACCAAATGCAAAGCGAACCCATCACAAACATGAATCATAGCCGAAAATATGGGGTAGCTGGGAGCTCACCCAGCTTTGCACCGCAGGTCCGTCATGGAAATATTCCATTCCGGTGCTCAAGCCCAAGCACGCAAAAGTTTCAAACCAAATTGGGGATCCCCAGCTGCGGTGTACGCTCCACCAAGGTCTCCCCTACTTGCTCTGCGCACCCTAAAAAATGGTTCCATCTGTCGCCGGTATGGACGTCTGATGAGAAGAAAAACAAATACGGACACCTAAGTGCTCGTATCCAGTGAACGAAAAGAACAAGTGCGGGCGCTGAAGTGCTCCCCGCAGAATCAAGGGAAGACACAGAACGTGGACATCACCACTAACTCATATGCACACATCCTAGTTAAGTGTGGGTACCCCTATATCGGGGCATTCCTCATGATTTTTTCTCGAATGACACAAATCCTTTTGGCAACGTGCTATCGCATATACATAGATAAATTCAATAACGGGAGGCCGAAGTTGAGAAAATATCCATTAACCTTACATTGTCGTTGTGACGAGTGTCGCTTGCAAATGTTCATAACTAATACATTCCCGAATCCCAGGCACGATTGAGAGCTTGCGATACAGTCTTCACCTGTTGCAGTATGCGTTCCCGATCCTCCTCCTTGATCCTTTTCCCATATTTAGCATCCCATTTATCTGGATGCCATCGCAAAGTGAGCTTACGATAAGTCTTCTTTGCCACTTCGTCGAAGTTCGATTTGGCAGGATCATCAGCGGTCCTGCTCAAACCAGAATTCCACAAATTATGGTGAGCACAAACAAAAATTTCCATAGTTACTACTTTCTTTGTTGTTCTAGAAGAAAGTGGCTTTGAATGCTTATTCTTAGTTCGGCCACGATCCCCCAAAAGGAATTTTTCATGCCGCGGCGTCATTGGGAATGCATCCGCGTATGCCCGCGATGCGAAAGAAAGCACACTGACAAGGCATAATGGCTTCAGCCAAGGAAAGGTGAGTAAAAGCTACCCGATGGCAACCAGCTTTCGCAGCATCTCATTTGGATCTATTGGCCATGGTATCTCCTCATACCTGTTTCACATGCGGCGCACAGCACACAATATAGTCACCCATGCCCTTAGGCTTAAATAATGCATAGTTTGCATAAAAAACTCCGTCAACGTGACGATCATGGAGACATCGAGCAACATTTAGTAGGGTGGCCTTGACGGGCACAACCTGATGACTTCGGGAGTGTGCTGCTCAAATGAATTCCATGCTTTCTCATTAGACGCCCAGCTTGCCTGAAGTACCGCAACTCACACAACCATTATTTTGCCAGCCCAGGTGGTCTGAGAGGCTTGCCACTCATTGAGCACGATGCCGTCCTTCACCTGAAGCAGGTGCAGCCGAGAGCTGAAAGAGTCACTCGGTATCAAAAGGACCATCTGACATGTTCTTGGTGTATACCTCGCGCTCCTTTTGTTTTTGTAGAATCTGATTGGCCATTTTTTGTCCACCAACACTTGCACGCGAGCTGCCTCTGCCTCCCATTGAACCTCCCCTGATATCCAAAGCCATACGCCAGCCCGCGGAAGTGTATATATCATTGCCATCACTCCACGTGCACAACGAGAAAGAGTGCAGTTTGGTGTGCCACGATTGTAGAATAGCAAAATTCAATGGAGGTTGGGCAACTAAGGGGCGATATCAAAATCACGGAAGACGCACTGTTTGATGATAGGCTTGCGACATGAGACTCAGATGCAACGAGTTACGCGATGATATTGTGGGAGACGACACTAATGTCACCAGCTTATGGTTGACACCGCCAAATACGACTGCTCATGGATGACACCGCCAAATACGACTGCTTCTTTATCAGACCACCAACATGACCGGCTCATGGATGACACCGCCAAATACGACTGGTTCTTGATGACACTGCCAACATGGCCTACTGATTATGGCTGACACCACCAACATGACCTGCTTACGGAGGGCAATATCAAGCAAAACAGTGATTGGTGGTCATTCAGCATGAGATATGGTCACAGTGAGGGGCACTACTGACCTCGCCCCTCTAGCACCAAATCCACCATATCCACTGTAACCGCCGCGGCCACCCTGACTACCGTAACCTTGAGGTGCAGCTCGAGGCTTGCGGTCTTCGGGCTTGCTCTGAGGTGATGGCTTCTTCTTTGGAGCCTCCGGTTTTGTCTCGGGCTTAGGCGGATTTTCTGGACACAAAACAAGATATTCACAAAAAGATATTCACAAAAAGATATTCACAAAAAGGGTCCTTCGAATAAGTGTTGTGACGCTACCTCATGTATTACGTCATGATTTAAAAAGGAAAAGTGTATACGCGCGAACTGCAACTGAGCGCACCTCCCGGTTCCAGCACCTATGCGAGAGTCCGCATAAAATAAGCTGAACAATGTCGGGTTGCTCCATATCATACCTGCTGCTTCCTTGGCCGCAGCCTCAGCTTCTTCTTTTCGACGCTTGGCCTGGACATGAACGAACCATTGAACCCTCTATCAGCACAATGCACCTTCACTCATGTGCATGCACTGTGACTGCTGGGGCAGTACCCGAGGCCCTGCTTGAACAGAGAGAAGTGGACTCCGTGACACACTATGTTGTACAATACTCTGCGCTAAGGTGCAGGTTAGCTATAATAGATGAAAAGGGCCCTACATTCCCAAAGAGTGATGCAGCAGTACAAATCACATCCCACATCCGATGAGGCGCAGCCGCATGGCTCAGACTCCAAACCTCGGGTGCGCCTCGTGCTGGTCAACAGTGCTTCAAAGGGAGAAGAAAAAATGTATCACTTGCGAAGCAGAGGGCGGGATGCAGGCTCTCGCCATCACTTCAGCTTGCTCTTTGATTTTCTGGTTAGACGTGACTTCCCGGGCCTTCGCCTGTGCAATAGCACAAAAGACTCCATGGTGATCTGGCGGTGGGAAAGACGTATTGCATAGTTTTACCTCGCAACAACCTAAGTCGTAGCACGCTTTGGGATGTTTGAGCAATTCGGAAAGAACGCTCATTTTCAGTTGACCCGGACAGAGCAGTCGATAAAAGTATGCGCGGCCCATCAATCGTAGCGATTAAGAGTACTCGGGGAGGGTAAAGCAACCGCTCGAGTGAAGAAAGTTTCGAAGAGCCAAGCCCAAAGGCTGCATCTCGTCCGCCCATCTCACTATCGCTGCAGCCATGGGCATCATGGATAACGTGCACGAATAAGCGCATACCTCATTTTGTAACGCCGTCGCCACCTGCTTATGTCCGTGCTCCAGCGCCAGATCCTCCGGGGTCCTCCCCTGCAAAACGCCACGAGACACCGGACACATGCACTTGCTTGTACTGCAACGGACCGTAACTCCGCGAAACCCTGTGCGCCGTACACGCGGGTGAAATATCACTGGCAGGTCAGCAATTTCAGCGCGTAGCGCTAAGCTGTTCAGAAACAAAGTCACCTTCGCATTCTTGAAGTTGAGTACGACTCGGCTATTGGCACACAAGGCCTGCACCGACTTGAGCTTGCCGTGGTATGCCGCTAGATGCAGCGCCGAATTGCGCTGCACGTTCCCGGTGAGATTCGGGTTGACACGTGAACACTGAAGCAGGCAGGTCACCGCTGTTACTCGGCCACGCTGGGCCGCCAGATGCAGCGCCGACACGCCTTCCCGGTTCTGTACACCCTCAAAGATGAAAGGCATCCTCAGGACATCATGGGAGTGATGTTGGCTGTGTGAAAGCTTCCTGCCGTCGCAGTGACGTCGTGGCGTCCTCCGTGGCGCCGAAGTCCAAGATAATCCCCCGAAGGGTCATCGCAATACATGGCACAGCGGGCGAGTGGTGGCAAGTTTTCCATATGCAGCAGGATAGCACGATCGTTCAGGAATTCAAAGAAGAGCAGGTTTTTAGGAAAGAGGATACAGGAACATGGAAGCGATTCCGTCAACTGTGGCGAAGAAACAACAGCACTGTGTAGTGACTCCACTAACGATTGCGGGGTGCAGCAGAGAAGGACGCGTACCAACTTGTTCGGGTTGACTCGAGCATCAGCGAGCAACTCTGTGATCACCTGCGTCCTCGGTGTGATATCGACAGTCCCATTACAGCGGCCGCAGTTAAACGACAGGTAACGAGAGAAACATACAACTATCAGAAACACTTGGGGTACAATTAGACATGCGCGTGATTCCACAATCCTGCAAGAACGGATATGGCTATCCACTTTCAAGAACCAATACAATACTGAATAGCGTTCCACTTGCTATCTATAGAAACTACCTTCTCGTGGCCATTGCCGGCAGCCAAGAGGAGGGCAGTGGTGTCGTTCTTGTTTTCAATATTCGGGTCGATGGCTCGTTGCCTCAACAAGTCAATTACTTCTTGCACGTGACCGCCAGCCGCGGCGTAGTGAAGGGCCGTGTAGCCTGCCTCGTCCAAGCTGTATCCCTCGCCAAGGCAGCACAATCAGTTTTGAGGGCGCCAAATATTTCCACGTCAAACTTAAAACCGTCTGAGACTAATAAACATCAGATATTGGCGGACACACACATATGTATATCCAGCAGGCTCGTGAGCTCTCCAAGCAGCTTTTTAGGTTAGGACGCTCGCACGTTTGGGGCGTCCATCAACACAATGCAGCCTTGCAGTGAGCGTGCAACGCGCACTACCTGTTTACTTTTTTGTTATCAATGTGCTTTCCCAACTGTTCATGTTCGCCATTTTGGGCAGCCGCGTGCAAAGCACTTTCGCTTGTTTTGACTCTGGGCGCTTTCGCGCCCAGGCCTGCGCCCATCACAAGTGGGCCTTGCGACCCGCGCTCCGCTTCTGCCGTGCGCCCGAACTTTCGTAAGGGGCTGCAACTATGGATCACAGAGACATCCCCGTGCGAAGATCCGCGAAATTTCGCACCTGAAGAGACAAATATCTCCTCAAGCAAATGTTTCGCCCCAAAGCTAAGTGCGGAATGCCTTGAGTCATTGCATAGGCTGATGCTGAACCACCCGTCGTGGGGTGAGAGAAACTACCGGGTTTAAAGCCTGATATCGGGGCTGTCCTCCGAAAGTAATCAGCAGAAACCCACGCGGTATCCTACACGAGCATTCAGAATCGCAAACCCAGGAAGCTAAGCACATGTAGCCCTTCGCGTCGCAGCCTGCTATGGCAAGAGCCGGTTGCTGAGCGTCCTACAAGTTGACACCTAAATAGAGAATGTGTCCCACGCCAAAATCGAAAGCCAACTGAATGATATTCGTCAGAGACACATACAATACATTCTTTATATGTTATGGATACATGCTTGAAAGCTTCTCGTCTCGATTTGTAGGAGGAGATGACTTCCCCAACCGCACGTAATTCGTATACGCACCCTAACCCTGTCGCTGTGGTTAATTTTCGTAGGAACTCCAACTCGTGACTCACACTCGACACTGCACTGCTCAACTGCACACTCGACTGACATGACATGACATGACATGACACTCGAAACTGCAAACTCGAAAGGGTCGAAACTCAAACTGATGAAGATGAATCTCCCAACTCCGAACTCGTAACATACTTCAACTTGTGTTGTACTTCCCATCGTGACATGACACACGCCCCGCGCCGGTAGGCATACTTGTACAATAATACGAATAGCTTTTTCCGGGTTTCAACCTCTAAGCTGGCGTGGGGTTTTAACTGCTGGTGGGCTGAATTTTTGCTTCCAACTGTTGTGTTGGAATTACTACAATTTCGTTAATATTAGAAGCAATCGCAAGAGAAGCGACCGGTTTCGTATAGGGGTGTAATAATGCCACGGTATGCAACACACGATTGTGTTTACAGAGACACTGATTTCATGAGAGCTGAACCGCAGTGATCTTATGTCTTCAGGTATTACTGCGACTATTGCGACGTGTACCTTACCCACGATTCGGTAAGTGTGTTATTGATTTTTATTTAACCCTTTCTAAATAGTCTCGTGTGTGTTCTTCTGAAAAGACTGGTATTTCCCTGCACAACAGCCATCTGTTCGAAAGCAGCACAACCAAGGTTACAAACACAAGGTATACGGTCTCCTAAACATTTCTCCTCGCAAGTGAACTACTTTCAAATACGGAAAGTGTACGTGTTGTGATCGTACACTTCACAGGTTGTTCTATTTGCGCGTAGCGTTTTAATCCTCAAACGCCCTTGTTGTGCACTTTTCTGTTTCGAGCTATCAAGAAGGTTTTGCAGCTGGTTTTACGAACACCTAACACACACATAATTCAACGGCAAAAAACTACCTGTTTTGCCGTCGCACTGCTGCACTTTTTTTCTGTTCTACTTGACGAGCCGTCGTGTCTTGATCTTCAAATACATTTGTCTGGAACATTCTGGAGGTTCAAACAGTGATAGTTCTGGCGAATGAATGTATTCGCTGTATCAAACGAAGCACTCAACGCGTTGATTCTATGATTTTTATCCTCCCCTGTATATTACTTTGACCTCTAACGTAGCCGTGAATCCGTAAATGTTGCTCTCAACGCCCGTGCCCCGCAGGCGAACGTCCGTAGCTACTATCAACAATTCGAGCAGCAGCAAACACAAAGTTTGCTGGATGCCCGAATTCGTGAGTTTGAGAGTCGATCTGCTGTAGCATTTCAACAGCAAGTGGCTGCAGCGTTCAAAGCACAACTCGCAGCTGGCAGCCTTGCACGGCCTGCAGCAGCCCCTCCGGGCGCTGTGAGACCACCGGGTGCTGCCGGCGCACCTCCGGGCGCTCCGGGTGCACCTCCTGGCGCACCCGGGCCTCCCGGTCCTCCAGGCATGATGCCGCCTCCGGGCGGTATGCCACCCCCAGGTAAGCATGCTTTCAAAGACCTGCGTGCCTGGCCGATGTCCCTGCAACTTGCGTTTGATCTGTCTTCAACCGCAGTGACAAGTCCTTTCCTTTCATAAGCAAACGTGAAAACGCAGTGGAATCCTTGAGTGAGGGAAGAAAAAGGAATGAACGCATTCCTATTGTTGCTTGGAATTTGGCTTGGTACTTGAAAAAGCGGTGTTGAGATCACGGCATCAACCCTATCAGCGCCCACTCTCCTCCGCCCAACGCAGTGGAATCCTTGAGTGAGGGAAGAAAAAGGAATTATCGCATTCCTATTGTTGCTTGGAATTTGGCTTGGTACTTGAAAAAGCGGTGTTGAGATTACGGCGTCAACCCTATCAGCGCCCACTCTCCTCCGCCCGATACAATTTGTGTGACAAGCTTCAGGAGGTGAATATTGCTTTATCCTTGGGTATCAACAAAATTCCCGCATGTTAGGTTATTGGCCACAGTTGCGCGGTATTATGAGGCAGCTACGGACAAGTTTATCCAGTGGTTCTCACAGTTCTCGGCGGCGTCATGCTCTATAATATTGCGCTATGCGATAAGGTGTTTGTTTGGTTACGTTTTGTAGGTGGTATGCCACCGCCAAGAGGAATGCCACCACCGGGTATGATGCCTCCTCCTGGAATGATGCCGCCTCCTGGAATGGGGCCCCCTGGAGGGCCACCCGGTCCACCCGGTCCACCCGGTCCACCTCGAGCTCTTCCGCCCCCACAGTCTTGAGGAGGAACTTACACTAAGGTATATTGTGATCCGATCAGAGTCTGATTTCGCTTAAGAAAACCTTGAAAAGCTCGGTTAGCATCTTAAGCCAGCTCGGCCACCTGGTGAACGATCTCCTTGAAGAACTGTTTCGACAGTTTTCGTTGCCTGACAGGACGGCAGTTTCCTCCTTTATCCGTTGTTTTCGCGAACTTTTGGTTGGCTTTAGCGATCTTACATTTCCTTATTATTGGACGGTGTTCTTGGATCTGTCTTTCCTTGGATTTCGAACACTTCCGTTTAGGGGCAAGCTCTGCTCCTGTTTAACTTGAGCGACGCAACCGCACTTAAAACTATGTATTGTTAAAGGATAGCTTAGCACTTTTCGAACTTGCACTTTATGATCACTCTTGAACATATTTCATTGAGGGAAGATCCTCACCTTGGTTGGTCACACACACGCACGTTCATTACTTGTCGTCAACAAGCAAAAGCGGCATCTCTGCAAGGTGCCAAATAACATGATACAAGTTACGGACTTCACCTAGAAGGATTCAAACGTGGCATTTCATCATACAGACTTTCCTTGAGCGAGGTTCGTAACAGCCACCAATGTTACTCAACTCTTGCATGTACCTGAAATTTGAACGGCTTTTATAGTGAGGAATGAAGCTTACTTGCACATATCTCTTTCAAGGAGAGTAGAAACATCTTTGGGGCCCTGAGAAGATAGTGCCACCGACATACCGTACCGCCTGCCTTTTGGATTCTGAAGACAAGATGTGCAAATCTTGACTTTCTGATTCTGTCGGTGCCAAATCCAAAGAACTATTTCCCACCACAGAGCTCAACCGACTTGTGCAGCTCGTGTGGTTTTGGAAAAGAGGAAGGAAAACAGGTTCTGTGTAAAACCGTAGGGCCAGGAATCCGTACACATGCAATGTGCGTTACTTGAATGCATATAGAGCCTGACATGCCCAAGACCTGCCCTTCTCCACTGTTGGAATGGTCCGGGAGAAGAGTAATGCTTTGAGGGCTTGATGGAGTAGAACAAAGTCTGGGCCATGAGGATCTTCCCAGGAAGTGGGGAAATTAAGCACGATGTGGTTCAAGCACCTTAATATGGTGTTCACCGGAACGGCTTCACATGGAAGTTTAAGAGCGCGCCCTGACCCTTGCAATCATGGCTATTGGTAATTTCCCATAAATATCAAGGTGCCCATCACACACTGTAGTGCCATTAACAAGAGTATTGCCCTGTCACATACATCCCGCTACAAAGAACAAAGACACATATCGAGGATAACTGGTTGTTCTGTGACTTTTTTCAAGGTACACAATCGTAATCTGAATTTCGGCCCACCCGCATGTATTCATTATCATTGCGTTTTTTGGGGTCTTATTGTAGTCATGATGCGGATATAATAGCGCTGACGTGATTGGAGTGGCCACTAACTGGATACGGGTAATGGACAGTGCGGTTATCCTTGTGGTAACACTACCACTTTATCGGCACTACGTGTTCACGATTATACCAGGTACAGTAGCTTTGTCTAGGGCGCTTGCTTTCGTTCATATCTATTTGACGGAGGACCCAAAATTTGGGCCTGGCTCGCCAGCCTGCTAGAGCCAGTGGTAGTGTACTCGCGCTATAAGCGTCAACGGGACTCGGATGTCGTCCGGATAAATAGCAACTATTTAACCGTCTAGACCAATTGAGCGAACGACCTGGGTTCGAGTTCGGTTGGCGCTTCTAACGCGAGTGCAACATCACACCACTGTCTCTCGTGGTGGTGCTCCCATATTTTGGCTCCGCCTTCATCACCGATGCCTCACGGTCATTACACGGTTATTGCTAGGGCACTCATGCGCGTTGCTGGCCATGTTGTGAGGTATGGGTAGTCGGGTACATGGTTGTGAATGGGAATGACCGCTACCTACTAGTTGGGAATTTGCGATGTGTCTTGCGTGGTGCCTTTTCGTGGCGGGAACCGCCCGCTTCAAGAGCATCATGGATTCGTTGGGGCTTGCTCTCTTTCTGGTCGAGTTGACGGGTGTGCGGACTTTTCTCGATAGGGGCAGGTGCTATATAGCAAGGCCTACCAGCATCTAGTAGAGTGGTGTCGCAGTCACTGCAAGGTCCACATACGTGCTAATGTGCTAAGGTGTAGATACTAGACTGAACAGCGGACAGCAGCTTCCATCCTAAATATGCATTTCTGGTATTTAATTACACATACTAGAAAACTTCGCCGGCTTCACAGAGATTGTGCGATGATCGCGATTTGTCACACTAACCTTAGTAAGCGTGATATATGGACGTCACAGGTAGCCTAATTTTGGCCGACTGCCCTGAGTTAAGGACACTAACACCATCCAGATGATGACACGTAAGTATGCCGAATGCCAATACGGAAACGATACTTATTGGTGCCAAAAACATAAATTCGCCACGACGATGACAATCTTGTGCATATCATTCGCAGCGGGAGCATACTTATACCGGGCGCCCGCATGATCGATTCCTGCATCATTGTCTGATTGAATTTCCAGGTTTAGCAACCCTCTTCAAATACTTGCATCCTAGGCCCACATTTGCCATTGTAATATCTGCGTTTATCGGACATAAAGGAAAATCATGCTTGAACTGAAAGGTCATAGTTTGTGCACAAGCATCGCATCATAGCAGAGTCGTCCAACAAAAAATCGAATTTGTGCACTTCTTACTCAACTACTATACAAAACGCCCTCTAATTAGTAGGGATACTCTTCCTTAACACTTTAGTTGTATGATTGTTTCAGCACTTATCTTCAACATCACAACTTATGCGTAATTCTTGTCATGACACTCTGTGTCATTTGCGCGGTCGTAAGGTTGCCACCAACATCTGGGGTTGACTCGCCGCGAGCTAGACACTCTGCAACTGCCGCTCTGATGGCATCGCCTGCAATTGAGGCCGAGCCATCAACAGAAAGCCAATCGATCATAAGTGCCGCACTTAGTATGGCGCCAGTAGGATTTGCTTTACCTGAACAACGCCAAGCCTTTTGCATGTCAGGCCATGGGGATCAGGGACTAGACTGGTGAAGCATCGTATTGTGCAGCAATTTCTATAAGAGTTAAGTTCCAGCTAAAGATGGGTCGTGCGCACAGGCGCCATGGGTGTATGTGTTGCGGACAAGATAAATGTAGGGAATCTTCCAACACAGCTTTGCAAACAACAACAGTTGTACTATCATGACACCCTTGCACCAGCGAAGTGTACCACTCTCCATAGAACTTTCCACAAAACACGGGTGTTTATGTACTGTACGAGGAACATGTTATCTGATGGCGGGCATAACTATAGCCACGCTCTCAGATTACACAACTTTTCCCAAAGTTATTTCGGCATCACATTTTCAGAAAAACATCGTAAGGCAAATACAAGTCAGACCCCATGGTCGATTGAGGAGTCGAAAGACTGACCGAAGGAGCTAGATCATATAGTAAGGTAGAACACACTTGGTCGCAATGCATCGACATACAATAGTGGAGAACCGAGGTGAAACAATATGATTCAAGGACCTAAACGTGAAGCATGCGGACCTCTAACTCCGAAAGAGCAAACCACTTTGGCTCTACTTCAGTTCGTGTGCCTCAAGGAAGGACAACAAACTGAATATATCATCATACATCATGCATCCGGGCGACTCCTCATTAGGTCCAGGCGACGATGTGAAGACATCAACAGGTGGACGGTCGACATTTCAGTACCTGTGCCAGCGATGTCAGGTGCTGAACCGTGAACGGGTTCAAAAAGAGAAGGGAAACGTCGCTCAGGGTTCAAGTTGGCACTCGGGTTGAGTCCAAGGCTTCCAGTGATAGCCCCCGAGAGATCCGACAGGATGTCACCAAATAGATTCGACGCAACGACCACGTCAAAAGACTCTGGTTTGAGCACAAAGTTCATGGCTGCGGCGTCGATATGCTGTCGTCCTGCTTGTACGTGCGGGAACTCCATGGACAACTCCTCGAAGATGTCATCCCACATGACCATAGCATACCTGCAAACGGCGCCGTACACGCACCAAGAGTAAAAGTGTCTGAAGGTCTTGCAGCGTACCAAAACACGTGTCAAGCGTCGGTATTCCATTTCCGTGTTTCAAGCATGTTTTCTGTGTTTCGGCAGATGCCTGTAACAAGCACTTAAGGCTTGCATGTACTTTCTGGAGACCGATCGCGCGAGTCCCGTGCGTAGTTTAGAGCAACTCCTAGTCGAGTCTTGTGCGGGTGCACATGCTCAATCGCCAAACTTTTCAAAGCAAGTGAACATAACTGCACAACGTGTTGGGTACATAAAGCTCGCGAGTTGAAAGCAATATCACAGATCCAAGGCGTCATCAGCGCGTGAGCTTACCGCTGAGCATTTGACTTCGTAATCATGGTAAGCTTTTGACGCTGACGTTTTTCAGCCACCTCAAAGCTATACCGAATCACACGCTCGACCCCTCTCCGTGTGTGTACCTGAAAATGCGGACACGACGCCAGCAGACCCTGGGACATAAGCAAAGTCTGGCGGCGTGCAAGCCATACGATGCACTTTTATACACTTCGAAAGGGCCCTGCGAGGGCAAACTGTGAACGCGAACAACGATTTCGTTTAAAACGAAGCAGTATCACCACACACGATCCCACGCGAGAAAGCAGAACTGGGGATACCACAACGTAAAGGAGAACAAGCGCACCGCTGTCTGCATTGCGACTTCGTTGGGAGTTCCTTGAGCAAAACGTCCTCCCACATTCGCATATTCGCCCTGCGACCCTCTGGGCTTCATTGCACAGCTGTGAAAATAACCCAAATCGACAAGCCACAACAAAGCTCAATGTTTACCTCGCTATTCTCGCGAATTATCACCATGTCTACGTCACAGTCTAAGGGCGTTTTGACACCGGGAAAGGTGCGAGCCGGTCTGACATTTGCATACTGATCGAATTGCCGTCTCAGCCCAAGCAGCACATCCGCCGTTAGGTGATCCGGGACCTGTAGTCAAGCATGTTGCGGTAAGTACCACAGTATTGCAGTGGGTTGCACTGCACCTGTGACGAGAAAACTTTATGCACATCGATTAAGACCACCTTGGGCTCTCATCTATCCTAGCTGAGAGCCTGAACCACAACATTTGCCACTGGAAATCTCTAGCTGCCGAGAGCCTTGCGAATGTCCAAGCGGGGGACGCGTTAATAAAGGTTGCTATCAATAAAAAATCGAAATTTAAGATATCATCACCGGGAATTGACGAATAATCACCTTCGCCGGCCACCCTGTTGCACCTGCATTTCAGCCAGGCCGACGCGGAGTCAGTGCTGGCAAGCCAGGTGCTGAACAGGTGTTGCGAACGAAGGGACGCGGCAAGAAGCCTACTGCTGAATAATCAATTAAAGATAATAGCGAGAATAATCATTACCTAAAAAGATCGAGTCGAACTTTGAAAGAGTTTGAGCATAGTCTGGGGGTGTCAGGATTCCATGACGTTCATAATAGTTACAGCCCCAGTTGAAATTTGTGAATTCTAGAGAGAACGTTCCAAAAGTAGACTCGGCAGTTTCAAGGACCTGGATCCCACAGACAAATGTTTTCAGGACTTGATTCAGGGATTACTCGCTGAGTGAATGCTGAGGCGTAGTGAACACAATGAAGTTCAGGCCAACCCTTTACCTTCACAGCCGATTCGGTGACGTCAACTCCGATACCGTCTCCCGGATACAAAGCCACTCGATACGGCTCGAGATTTCGCGCAGAGGATACTTGCCGAACCAGTCGAGGTCGAATGGTAGTTGAAATTGACTGCAAAATTTGCATTCTTCTATCAAGTTTCTACTCGTTGGGAATTGTTTTCATACCGTGACACCCCTTCACCGAAGTAACAGTTCAACCAAACGGAAGACCGTAACATCTCATACAGTCCGAGTGACACTAGGCTTGGTCGATCTCAATTTTGAGATCTCCGCTCGGCCTTACGGCAGATTCATTCCATATTTCAGAAGGAAAAAATTCTGAACCAGCGTGACGGTCATATGACATATCGTCTCGCATCGCGGGGGGTCCGACTGATAATTCCGCAGGCTCGTCTCAGTTCATTACAGTACAGTACAGTACGCTTGGAAACGGTCGATGCCTATTCGTATTGGCAATAGCCAATACGAGGTATTACAATATTCTATGGTAGCATATTTCTGAGTTTTGTCACACCTGGCGTTGGGACTGACGTGAGACTCGAGTCTGAGATGGTGGCTTTAAAAATTTTGCTTGTGCCAGAGCTCTAACCAGGAAATTTTCTGTTCCACTCACTATAAGTCGAATACATTGGAACAGTAAGAGTTAGCGTTCACTTCAGATTTCAGCAGTTGCGTGGCAAAAGTGAGATACGCATTGGTTTAGTTCCAAATCGCATTTGGGAGTTGGTCGTTCTGCGCAGTGTTGTTTAAAGAGCGAATATAAGCAAGTGGTTTCCCCTATGCCTGTTCGTTGACCTGAATATCAGGGCATCCGTTAGACAATATCAGAGGACCAGTGTCGATATTTCCTGTGCTTTGTTTTCTTCGGGCAACGCTAGATCCGTGCTAATTTCAAGTTGGAAGAAGCTACCTGCTCAAACGTCGAACGTGTGCGGTATTCGCATATGTAGAAATGGTTGTGGTGTGCCAGGCTTCCTTGAAACGCTTCTCCCGAACGTGCGAACACCCACGATTCACAAAAGTGGGAAAAGCGTGAGACTAGCTGCAAAGAAAAAACTTAAGTGAGCGGAGAACATATTATCTTCACAATTCACCTCGACAGCTTGGTTTATTCATCTTCGAGAACTGCTTATCTACGTCCTCAGCATGGGACTAAATCTGCGTATCAATACCAAACGTAAAGTGGATGGATGCATGGAGTTCGGCGCTATGGAAGACGCCCTAGACGACTGTTCAAGAAGCCCGAAACGTTGTAGGACTGATCAGGTTTGTGCTTTATAACTCAGCTATAGCTTTTCAGTGCCCATCTCTTTTTTTTACCATCCCCCTTTTGCGGCAGATGACACACAACTTCCAAGCGTTCGGTATTCACAATACCTCTCCCGACAATTCTATCATCTTGGAGCCAACGACGGTACGTCGCCCTTCCTGGCGAGCGACAACACCTTCTGTTTCGTGAAGTGGAGTTGCTCCTCTTGTGCTACCGTGTTCACTGTCTGAGCTACCTGAACTCCCTAGGTGGGCGGCATATATTTAGCTGCCTTATGTCGAGGACGGAGCGAGTAAGAACTTTTGCGTCTGGTCATAGCGGCTTACGCCTGAAGGTTTTCGAACGTTCGCAAAGTCACCAGTTCGCGTTTCTTGTCGCACAGACCCACCGAGCTCCATCAGTGACCGACTACGCCCTACCAGTGTTTCCGGATCCGCGTGGAAGTCAGCTCGTCGTCTTCCAATCTCCGGCACGCCCCAGCCAAGATGTTGAAAGGTGAGATTTCAGCGTTGTCAAACCGCGTCTAAGTTGGCTTGTAGAACGAAGAAAACAACCTGCGACTTGCTTTTGGTGCGATTATGGTGGATTCTACGTTCATATACCTACTGACGTTTCGCAGGACAGCAAAGTTGCTCACCGACTCTTTAATTACAGAACCAATGCCCTCTGGTGCGTTCCACCAGTCTTGCGCTTCCCCTAGCTTTTCGAATTTACACAACTGAACTTTCGGGCGTTCCTCTCCGTACGTAACTACTTGAGATTCGCGCACCACGGAACACACTGCGGTCAACGTGTTCAGTGACCACAGCGTATCACTGACAACACCGCTGGTGAGGCAGAAATCTTGAAAGACTTTTTCACGTCCGACAGCGAAGCAAAAATACGAATACCTCGTTCGATCTCCACTGCCGATCTGCTTCCCGGTCCACACACCCAAGACACAGGTACAGCGAGAGTGCCGCACAAGAAGTACACGCTATGCATATATCCTTACTTGTTTTCTCCGCTGAGCTTTTTTCTCAGCGTTATGAGGTAGTACTGTGCACAAACTCTTACAGCGAGCATCATGGCTGCCCTAGGATAATTCCCTTGGGGCTTGGGCACAACGAACGCGTGCAAGCCATCTTCAAGTTTTACTATAGGGCGCAAGTGCGCATATGCTTGTTACACCTTCTGCCAGATGCCTATTAGGAAGAGGAATGCTAAGTGTCGCTAAGCATTTTGCGGATTGGAGGGAAACTCACGTGCGATCGACTGGTTTGGTCAATTGATACTCTCCCCGTGCCTCCTTGGTCCCGTCAAAGTCTTCACCCCAATTTCAGGAGCACTGGTCCCCTGGCAGCCACCGAAGCCGCCAACGCAGGTGCTTGCCGACGCAGCTAATAGGCATGCCTTAAGGTATGTTATATTTCTAGCGCCCGGTTTTTCTCAGGGCTCTTGCGTTTGTGTGGTTGCTGCTCGTCCCTTCATCGATCCAGAGGGTAGATGGGTTGGTCCTGCTCTCGGGTTCCAGAACTGTGGGTTTCTCTGCATATCGGTCTCTGCATATGCAGCTTGAGCTGTATTGGTACTCGGCTGTGATATCTTCTAACTGAAGAAAGTTTTCATGTCTCGCTTTTTGTGTAGCGTTCGATCCATTCTTTCTTTCTGTCACATCAGTAGCCATATCGTGGCGTGCGTTGGAACTACACTGTGACAGCCTCCGTTTTGTGCTGCATGCTTGCAGTTCTGTTTTCCAGATCACCGTTTCTGAAAGCGAAAGTGGTGAGACTCGGGATTTTTTCCCATCAATGGATCAGAAGGTGTTGACTCTGTTTTTCCACAGGAAGGAAGGATTTGACCGACCCGAGTCCTCGCTTGCTGCTGAGAGACGGGTTGCTGCAGAGATCGGCACTTCAAGCAGAAAAGGGAAAACTCCTGCGAGTCCAGCTCTGATAGAAATAGACTTTCTAGATGCAGACGACACATTCCCTGATGCTTCAGAAGAGATGGAGCTATAATTTGCGATCTTGGCTCGTTGTGATTCGCCATGGTTAAGTGAAAACATTGTACACTTCTTTTGACTACTTTTCAATCTTTTTGTCGGCTTAAGAAAAATATCCTGATGCTAGGGGCAATAATTGTAGATATGTTTTCTTCTGGATACATGCTGGGGAGAGCAGTGATGATAATATCTATATGTATAAAGAGCAGCGATGATAACATATAAAGAGCTATGATCGAGACAACCTGACCCACATAAAGGACAATACCATGTGCGTGCATTCATCGTTCAATCAGGGCGTGTTGCAAGCTGATATTTGAGGGGTACCGATTTTGAGAATTTGTAATCGGCAATCAACCAATTCTGATAACTTGGCAGGGCACATCAATCAATCCAGTATGGATTCCGATTTGTACCTTAGAATTTATGTATTTATATGTATGTATGTATATACTCGACACCCACTGGTACTCTACCCGATACGGATTCCGATATTATACTCTCGCATTATCAATTTGATATGTATATCCGTGTTAGGGAACCGATATTATGATTATGGCGGTCCTAATTCCGAAATGTCTCATTTGAGATTTGTAGTCGTCATTCACATCAGTCAAGTGAGATTTATATCATACTTGTCGCTTCCTCTGCCGGCTCGCTCCTTTCCTCGTTCACGGAAAGCAGCGATATCCTGTTCATGGCCGTATAGACGGATCGTGACGAAATTTTGAATCCTACTCAATAACTTCACAACATTTTTGGCAACTACATTTGACTTTTTGCCATATTTTTACCTTGCAACCTCTCAGCGAGTCTACTACATTGACTCTGCTCTCGTGATTTCAGTCCGATGAGGGAATTGATAAATAGTTCAGGTAAATACTATATACTATATAAAGCATAATGAAGCCTACTACTAAGCGTGAAAGGTTGTGTTCTATGGAGGTGACCGAGTAACAACATCACAGGTTTGTACCAGGATCTTGCCATGTGTGCTGAGTGCAGATCCTGCGGAAACACTGGTTCGGTGCAATATTTGGCATCCATGTTGCGCAACACTGTGCTGATTGGAAAATAAGATGTGCAATAGGCGAAACTGCAAATACCCCACAATGGCAACTTGCTTCGTCACTGAGTTTGAGGCCTTAACTACCTGCCCATTAATTTCATAAAGGTTGCATAACAGGTCATCTAGCAACATCAAGGAATATGTAATTGTCTCAAATACAATTGTAACAACGCCATCCTATCTCCTAGCACACTTAAGACTTTCCACCAAAAACATAGGCAGAACAAGAAAGAGGTCACGAATCTATGGTGCGAGAGTGCAACTGTTACATAATACTAAGATTATTGAGTCGCCTGGTTCTAAATATAATTCTAACCTGCCATGTGAGAACGGCCTGAAGGCAGGATAGGTGGTCTCCGAAGATACCCTGGACTTGCCGCGACGCTTACAACAGTGAAGCCGGAGCTCGTGTCAAGATATCTTTGGAAGAAGCAAATAAGGCCGGCCAACCTGCAGCTCAATCTATACTGATTAGTTTGCTGTCTGGTCATTTTCACCCTCTTAAGACTTGGGCGGATTGATCTTTGGACCCATTTCGCTGTAGAGGTAGACCGCAATAATAATCGTAGCATAGGTGCACACGTCAATGATATCCATCGTCGTGCCTATAAAATAGTCCCAAATGCCAGTCAACACGATCGCAACAGCTCCCAGTAAAGTTCGTGTAAGCGCCCCAAATCTTTTCAAGACGAAGGATATCGAAAGGCCGTAAACAGCAAAAAAACATATCGCAATAACTACGCTGAGATCGATTTTTCCAAGCCATTCGTCTTCCGTCTTCCACACGAGAACCGTAAGAAGCCAGTTGATTCCATTGAAGCCCACACCTGGACCAACACCATACACATCAGCAACCCAGGGGAGCTTGCAGGTTCTCACAACGCGCTACAAAATCAAGAAAAACGCAAACCAAGCTTGCATCGGGATGACAGCATCCTTGTGAGCCTGCATAGGAAGGGTGAAGTTCCATCTACACGTAATACGGCCACCTATGCACACGAAGTTGCTCATCTATGGGTCGATTTTCTTGCCGTGCCAACATCTCAGCACTGACTCTATTCAATACACAGAAGAGCGAAACACAAAATCTAAAGCAACGCCACGGGCAGGGAGCCTGGGATACCGGCAAGGTATAGTTGAAGGTTCTGAAACATAATTGGCTGGTCGCTCTTCTGCATTACCAATTGTGTATAAACGTTGCCGATCGCAGCCGCCCCAGCGCAAGATAACATGACGAGAAGCCCTTCAAAGGGAACTCGTAAGTTCGCATTCGAATCGCGCGAAACGTTATGCTGAACTGAACCAACCGTGATCAGCAACACTGCGGACCATTCTACCCCGTTCAACCTTTTACCGAGTACTGTTATGGACAGCACCGCGATTAGAACGATTCTCGAATTCATCATCAACATATATCCACTGGTACTAAAGTGCTTCAGGGAAAATAAGGAGAGATTATTTTGAGCGAAGAAACAGAAACCCAAACCCAAATATCGCTTGAAGAGATCACTGGAAACTATCATTTTCTCAGCCTCGGGGTCTTGGTTGATCTTTAGCAATACGCAAAAGACCGCTGCAATCGCAAGCTTTATCACCTGTCGAAACCTCGCCGTGCATTGTTACCGAACGTCCGTTGGAAGGTCACCTTGAGATAAGGTACACAGAGCGCAACAGTACGATAGAAGTTACATTCCTCCCCATCTACCACACGATTCTTCGAAAGTCAAATCGTGCGCCTTAAATCGCGAGCCCCTGAACGATTGCTGAATATAATAGGGATGTTCGATGTTCGGTTGCGTGAATTGTTAAACAGTAGCATAATCACAACCCTCATCTGTATTACACGAAACGTCGACAGGCATACGAGTGAGTCCGAGCTATCGCAGTCCAAGCTATCGCAGTCCGAGCTATCACTCTGTGGAAGTATAGCACACTACCTCTGCAAAGAAAAAAAAGCAAGCGCGATTATACGTGTACTCGTTTTCTTCGTCTTGAGTGTTGCGGATCAATATCGGAGCGAGTGAATTGAAAAGGGCAGCAACCACAAGAAACAGTGGGTCCACGAGGGACCCAAGCTTCTGAGCGGAAAATGGCATACTTCGAAACCCTAAAGCAAATTTCTCCAGTTGACTCGACGAGACTTCGCTTACAGAATACTATTGCTCATAAATCATGGAGCATCGAAAAGCGGGTGTGGTATTGACAACATAAAGTCGCCCGAACCTTAACCTTCGCAAACCACGAGCGTATTTTATGTGGGAGCAGCAAAGCTATTGCAAAGCTCTCACGTCTGAGAAAAGATAGTGGGATTAAGTGCTGCTGACTACTACAGATAAAAATATTTTACTATATCGGTGAACCCTTTAAATTTAAAGAGGGGCAATTTCTCAGAGAGTTTCACCTTATAGTTATACCCGAGACTCAACTGTAAAGAATTGGTCACCATGCTCATATGACGGTCAGATTACGCCCCGAGGGCCATGTCCAGGTATACATTCCGTTGGTCGTCGAATATCAATCTGCGACCGTCAGATCCGGTTAAAAAGGCATATTTATCTCCACCGTTAAACGCATAGTCTAGTGGTGAAATGTGTGATAACCGCGGCGTACAGCATGAACGTACGATCGTTTTCTCGACGATCGGACGTGTTATCGGGTTTCTGAACACCCGTAAGCTTCACTCAGCTTCAGTCGCAAGTTAGGTTAAAAATCATGACTTTGTCATTTTTCTCAACGTAAATGTTATATTATTATTAAAAACAAGCCTGCGTTGAGTTGTTGTCGTTGTCGCTGCAAGATTCCCTCATCTAATGTTGTTAATCTTTTTCAAATGATAAAAATTTTATAACTTAGGCCTTGTTACATACACTGTGCGTTTCAGCGCTCCATTTGAGCTCCGATGGTGTGAGACGAACCGCGAGCTCAAAGTGGAGGGGTTTCAACGCGGATGCCAATAGCCGGCAAAACGCGCGTGTAACGAATCGGGAATGATGAGGGATGAAGTGTTGAAGTAAAGTATCAGCCTTATTTACTGCACCCCAAGAAGCGTTAGCCGCACGCAATCAAGGGCAATCGCCAATCAACTGTTTAGCGTAGGGATAATTTTTCCGGAGCGGTCCCGCGGAGGGGTCATCACGGGATGCTCCACTCATGTCACGAATGAGCATCATCCGTGACGCGGAGTGGAACTTCCTCTTATGAACACTCATTTTGACACACTAATATATTGCGCCGCAATGCATAACGAGTGCATTAGCATTGTGCAATATATCATCGCAGTGGCCACTTTTTCGTTGAAAACAATCTGCGGAGTGTTTTAGACTGCGAAAAGAGCGAAAGTGCTTTCCTCACTCAACTCGACTGTGAAGGCAGCGCAGCATCTTCAGGCTTCAATCGTGACATAACGCGTCGAATCTTGATCGAAAATCGGCATCAAAACCGAATATTCGACGACCAACGGAATGTATACCAGGCCGTGACGCCGTGTCAAGGAAATAACTGAATGCAACTGCACCTGTTCGAGTTATCTGGAGATGCCATCGGAACTCACGAGGACTAGGTGAGTTTTTCCTGACTTTCCTCTTCTTCCTCCCCACCCCTAGCCGCGACTCACACGTGCAGTCAAGGCAGTCGGCGATTAACCCATCTGTGCATCCCCAGTGCCCCCCTGCACTGTATGGACCTCGCGCCACCCCCCCACATGCCAGATCGCGAAAATGGTCACAGAGTATCGCAGGCTCCGCGTCTGCAGAATTGGATTCAAAAAGCATTCTGAAGCCGCGGAAAGGGAATCTTCCGACGCTTACCTGTCGCCCTTGTCGACAAATTAAGAATATATATATGGAGGAGACGCCGAAGGCCATGGTTGCATCAGCGTATCTGGGAATTGGGCCATCCAAGCCCGATGCCATTAGATAAACATCGACTTGATCCGTCGGTCGTATATATTTATCAATTTAAAATGAACAAATGCAACGTCAGCTCAGATATTTGTTGGTGACAGGTTTCTTGCGTTCCAAATGGTGGTACAGATTGCGATGTCCATCGGTGCATCCATGTCGGATCCCGATGGAATTTGAGATAGAATCATTGCCATTGACCAATCATTTTTCGTGCATTTGACGCTATCAGTCGTTGAAGGTCCCAGCACTCAGCATCCTTGCCATCACTTTCGTGCCTGCTTTGTGTGCAAGTATTTTTGTGCGTCTAGGTTGAGGCAGAATATTAACCTTGCGATTGTTTAACCGTGTCTGTGTTATGTAGCTGTCTTGGGGAGTTGTGCCAGGTTGTCTTTGTTTTCGGATCCGTCGAGAAAACAACGGCCAACACCATAAAGAGCGCCGTACACTTCGTGATTTCGCAGCCTGTAGGTGACTCCTTGAATGTGGACTCTTTTCTCGAACAGTAAACCGGAAATCTGACTCGCGCACGGCACGCGTACTGCCCTGGGCACAGCGGGAAAAGACAGCATTCCTTCGTGGCAGTAGCTCGAAATAGAGCGCTGGAAATGTCTTCCAGAGATCTC
>LGRX02016243.1:0-28257 GCA_001247695.2 Cymbomonas tetramitiformis
GGCAAGGCCGATGAGAAAAACTGAATAAAGTACCGGAATATCCTAGTTCACCAGATATCAGAGGGTCCCGAACTGTGTGGATAAACTCGCATAAGATAATCAACCCTAAGCTAGATATACCCGGAACAGTCTCGCAACGGTCTCGGATACTAGCCTACCTGTGACACAGCGTGTGTCACAGCACGAACCTATAGATCAGTCAGCGGTCCAGTGTTGGTCCTAGGGGTCTGTCATAGGGGCCTGCACCGGGACTCCCAGTCAGGGCTGCCTATACAGATTCCAGCACACCACCCCAGCACTGCGGGTGGTGACTGTCTAGGAGAGGCAGAATGTCAAGATAAGTTAGGGTAGGAGCTAGGGTGACAAACCTAACTGCTAATTCAACTGTGCAATTCTGATACACAAATTGAAACCCTCTAGCCGGCACAAGAGCAGAAATATACAGGCAATGCAAGTCCTGCTAAACTACTGAAAAGCTCTGTGTCAGCAAGTCAGATTGAAGAGTTCAAAGTTGTCAAAGCAAAAGCATAAACCAAATTGAAGACCGTGTTGAGGTCAAAGTAGATCTCAGCACACCACCAGACAAGTGGTGTACTGCCAGAACCAGTAACATAACTACTCGGGGTCAAAGGTCAGAGGAGTACCGTCACCACAATGAGCACCGCAGTAGCCCGCAGTAGCACGGCGGAGCAACACAGGGCTGCCAAAGTGCAAGGTGTCGGTCACTGAGAAATCATTCGCCAGAGAATTTGACGGAGTCGGCGTTGTTGATTCGTCGACCACGGGAGGCTGCACCGCACCAGGGTGCTGCCAAGTACTGCCCGACGGTGGCGCCTCGTCATCCGAAGACGATGCCGGCGACAACGGAGGACCGCCCTCAAATAAGATGCCAGGCGGCGGCGGCCCGGGATGCCACGGCACCGGAGCCATATAGAGGCCCTGCCGCCTCTCTACCCGCCGGTGGAGACGAGGCGGGATGGCACATGGCACCGTGACAAGCGGTGACTCCTCACTCCTGCACAGCACAGGCTGCCGCGCAGCCCGACCCGATACCTGCACAGGGTCGATGTCGTTGGCCACCGTATAGGTGGCAGCTCCCACTCCCACGACAGAAATCAGGAGAATGAAAGAGAGAAGGAAGGGCATCCCCCACAAGCCCGCGTGGGCGGGGAATCCCCACGGAGGCTTTCCACAGCCGTAGCTGCGGGGAGCACCCTCACGCCAATCCTCCAGAGCACCACCAGAGTGAGGTGCTTGGGCTGCGGGCGTCGACGAGTGATTTGCCGAGATGGCCGAGGCCCGCGGCCTCACGACGAAGCTGCCGTCAGCGAAGTCCTCGTAATCGTCCGTGTCGTAACCCGTGAGATCAACCGTTTCGACGGCGGCGTGGTTCACGGTCTGAACGAACCCAGCGAACTCACCGTCCGCGTCCGCTGTGGTGGTCACCCGCGCCGATTGAAGTGGCGCGGGCTTCACATCTTCTCCCTGCGAGACAGGCATAGCAGGGGCCGGCACGGCGGATGCCGATGCCGCCGCACCACCTGCCGGAACCTGCTCCTCCGGCGTGGCCACCGCTGCGGCGGGCACGCACACCAGAGCCGAAGCCCCCTGCCCGTTACCGGCAGGAGGCGGGAAAGATGCGTGAGTGTAATGCACCTGCGGGTCGGCCGCGGAGTGAACCTCCGCGGCAAGATCGTCGAGCCGGCGGAGAATGTCATCTCCCTCGGAATCCGGCTGCTGCTCCACGGTGAAGCCGTAGGCGGACACGTCAATGCCGCCCACCGCTCCCGCACAAAGCACTGCGGGCGGCCCGTACGCGGCCGCCGCACGCGCGAAGGACTCCGCCCCGTCATCCGCTGCCTGCTGGAACAATGCACACATGGCGAGCGCGTGCACCCCCTCTGCGTCCTCCTCGTCGATGGGAACGCAAAACGCCGCGGCAGAGGTGGGCGGGTGTTGGCGCCCGCCTAACGGGCAGTCGCGGTAAAAGTGATAGTTCTCACCTTTGCCCGCCTTCTTGCACCTACCGCAGAACGGCCTTGCCCGCTGACCGTCACGGTCGAATCCCACCGGTGGGGCCTTGTGGGTCCCCACACGGAATCCTCGCGGCTGCTGCCCCCGCTGCTGCTGCTGCCGCTGCTGCACCCGCTCCCGTTGTTGACGCACAACCGGAGCGGCCTCACCTTGCTGCCGTTGTACGAGCTCCTGCAGCTCCGTGATCTTCCGCAGCAGTGCGTCGTACTCGCTGCTAGACAGGTGCGCGGAGATGCCGTCCGCGCCAGAAGCCGTCTTCCCCCCGCCCGTCTGTGCCCAAGCCTGGTAGATCTCCACAACCATGGAACGGAGCGAAACCAGCGACACATGAGCCAAGTCAGCGGTCATGGGATAGCGGACCTTCACCGCAGCGTAGAAGGTCGGGTCGAGGCGGGTGTAGAGGCTCAATTTTCTGGTAGCCTCCGTCGGTGTCCAGTCAGACGCCCTGTTATCCCGCACCAAACGCTGTTCCTTAGCCAAGATCGGCTGCGGGTCAACGTTTGCGGGATAACGTAACGCGGCGTGCTCCTCCTGCTGCGACTCCCGTAGTGCCACCGGCACACAGCCCTTGATCACGTCGATGAGAGCTCGCCGTCCATCTCGGTCAGTCGAAGAATCCGTACCAGTGAGCCAGACGAACGCGTTGCTGTGCTTCTCAATCACCAGGGCAAGAACGTCGTAGAGAAGCCCATTCACCCTGTTGACCACGGGTGCCAGAGGGTCGTCGAGGTCAAAGGCACGCAGCTCCAGACCAGCCGACCGAAACTCCGTACGCAGCTGTACCACCAGGTCGGACAGAAGGCCAGCGTCGTCCGTACCGCGAAAATGATGTTTCTTGTCACCAAGAATATCCTCACGGATACTCTTGGCCCAAGCCCGATGGAGACGCGCTTTGTAGATCTCGTCCACCAACTTGGATTGCTCCTGCAAGTAACGTCTGACGGCCACGTCCGCGTCTTCGTTCGATGCAGGGTTGGGGGTAGGAACCGAAGGCGTAGCTGCCGTCGGCGTGTTCCGTACCCCGTCGATCAACCTCAGAGAGGCGTCGATGTCGCTGTCCCTCGTGAGGGATTTCTTGGATCTCGTTGTGATTCCCATCTCTAGATAAGCCTGAGGGGAGGCGGTACGCTGCAGCACGTTTGGGTAGGGTCGCGGAGAAAATGTGACGTCACAGACACGGAAAGAGCGGTCGGGCCATGCTAGCGAGGGGCGAAGGAAGATGTCGTCGAAGTCAAAGGTGCCTAGGTCACCAGCCCAAAATACGGTAGCAGGCAGGATCAGAGCGAGCAGAAAACCGTGGATAATGGACATTGCGACGACGAAACCCAATCCAAGCCGGCACCCCATAGCCGCGGCCCAAGTCGCTTACCGCAAGCCGCTCATCTCATAATCTCCACTAATGCCCAAACGCGCAAACGCGCACCACCTCTCCGAGCGGCCGTTTAGCCAATCATGGCCAAACTAGCAAGTGGAATAAAGCGTGGATGGGGCCACGACCTACCGGAATATCCTAGTTCACCAGATATCAGAGGGTCCCGAACTGTGTGGATAAACTCGCATAAGATAATCAACCCTAAGCTAGATATACCCGGAACAGTCTCGCAACGGTCTCGGATACTAGCCTACCTGTGACACAGCGTGTGTCACAGCACGAACCTATAGATCAGTCAGCGGTCCAGTGTTGGTCCTAGGGGTCTGTCATAGGGGCCTGCACCGGGACTCCCAGTCAGGGCTGCCTATACAGATTCCAGCATAAAGTGTATGCATGCAAGCATGCGCATAACCAGATGTTGCTCAATGTGCCACAAGTCAGGAACCCTAAAAGTGAGCATCGCATACGAAGCTTCAAGACACAAACACTCTACTTGAGACTGTTGCAAATAAAGTATTGAAGCAGCACAGGTGACGATTGTATCTTGACCTAAGTTTCTATTCATCGATAAATGCACTTCTCACTACGTATGCTTCTATCCAGGTTCGAGAAACCCTGTACCGTGATGCTTGCATGAATGATGCACCCGCGTCGCCCTTCCATTGGGCGCGTGTTCCCTATCGAACTAAACACCCTCACAAGCCAGGAATAACAGCTTGGCTAACTGTTGTCCCGACGATTCCTAACCCTATGCACTGACGTGATGCTCACGTGCTCACGTGAGCATCAAGTCAGTGCAGCGGTACGGTCGGGCATCTAACCCGAGCTGGAGAGGGAGGCGAACCCACCCAGACTACCATACCAAAACAATGCTGCATGCATTTTGTTTCGATTGTTTGAGCATGGAAGAGCACTCGCTTCTCAGCTTGACCGAGGCCCCCGCCGCGAGCATATCCGTGAGCCAGCCAGCAGATAATTTAGCTCGTACCTGTGAGCTGGCGAAACGGTTTCATACAAGCGCCGCATAAAAAACAAGTAAAAGAAAGTGGGAGGTCTTTTTGATCAGTGCCCCTTTCATCTGCGTGCGCTGAATTGATGACCACGTGCTGACCGTCAACACGTGAGCATCAATTCGGCGCACGCAGGGATACGGTCGGGAGTCAAACCCGAGCTGGAGAGGGAGGACATCCCACCCAGACTGCCGTACCTAAAGGCTACGTCACCGAGTTTAACGAAAATAGCATGATGCAAGTAGATAAGAAAAAGAAATCGAGGACTGTTGACCGAGGTTCGTTCGGGCAAGAAGGCCCTTTTTCGGATCCTTCGTTGTCACCTTCAATTTCAGTGGAAACTCATGAAAGAAAAAACTGCGATAAACACGTCGCACGGGTGTCAACGCGAGCATAAACCTGAAGTCTGAATTTTAAAGGCATTTAAAAGGTGTCCAAACTTACCATGCCGTCAATGAAGCCGTCGAGACAACGAATAAAAAGCCGCAGCCCTGGTGACAAGAAATGCGCTGTTGCATACACCTGACGACAGAATACGTGCCCCGCTGGCAAACACACCCGCACAGCGCTTTCAGATTTTTTATATTTCAACTAGAAAAATGCACTGACAAACTTTCAGCTCAAACGGAGTTCAAGCGAGAACAGGGTTGCACGTTTACCCTGAAATCCTTCGCACGACGTTCGGGACGGAAAGGTTTATCTGGCCGCACGCCACGCAGCGGTTCATGCAAAAGAACAAGAGACAGGAAAATCCCAACTGGCAAAAGTTTTATATTATGATGAACTTCAAATAAAATCTCAGGGGCCATCGGAGTTCTAAGAATCTATAGACCGTATGTTTTCCCGTGCTCATCTCTTTTCCGGTAAACGCTCCCTTACGCAACGTCCGCACACGCAAAAGAAGGTAGTATATATTCAGCATGCTGCGAAGTAGAGCCCCTGCCCGACGCAAAAATATATTGGAATGGGTTTTTGAAAAATATGTTGCAGTTCACAGGACGCGTTTCCAAATTTCTGGGATGGTGTAAATGAATTTATGACGGTGCCAGAGCGTGCATGAGAGTGGCTCCGCGGGAGCTCCTAACAATCGTTTCTGGAACCAGTTACTCGGTCTCGGGCGTCACATGTCATAATGCACTGTGGACTAGTATCGGCTGAACGAATAATGCGTTCGCCATATGAAGATATGATACTCGCATGCTTGTTCCGCACATGCTAGAAGCGAAGATGATTTCTTCTCCGAACCGTTCGGTACTTCAAGATAGCATCTTGCTTCGCCATTCTCGAGTCCGACATACGGCCTCTCGATGACATGTGTCATTCAAGTCTTACCTTGAATAAATGACAGATGATGTGACTTATCATCTCGATGACATGTACAATCATAGTCGACCGTACTGACGACTGCCTGTCATTATAATATATGACATGACTCGACATGACATGACATGGTATGACATGTCTGACAGGTATGACATGTATGTCATGTATGACATATATGACACATGTGTCATCGGTCATAACCCTGACAGATCTCCCCTCTTAAAAGAGTTGTGACCTCACAACGGGCATACCTTTGTATATGTCTTTGATGTTTTTGTTGTTGTTGCTTCTGCTGGTACCAATCTTCTTACACCGATGTGAGGCGTCCCTCATGGTGTTTTTAGGATATTGGGGGGAACTGAGTCCACTTTAGTCCCTCACCTTAGGCATTTAGCCTTACAGTTCTTAGGATGTAGCCCCCATGAATTGCGTATCGTATTGCAGAGTGACGATTCAAGGTTCCATGAATTGCGTATCGTGATTCAGATTGAAGCTTAAAGCGTATCGTGATTCAGAGTGACGATTCAAGGTATCCGAGGTTTACGTTACGGATTATTTGCGCTAGCCGTCGACGCCTTTCGGCGAACGATGATCCCACGATTTAACAATTTATAATCGAACGATTCTCGGCCTGATATATATAACTGATCGACAAACCGGTACATGTTTCCACAGTTATTATATATAGTGCACCCAACCCTTCCTCCCCTCCTGAAGCTACTTTGGAGGTTCACAGGTGGTTCGGGGAGCCCGATGTTTCCGGAGTTATTTCACCGGGGGCTTGTTTTAATGCAAACGGAGTGGCCCTGCTTAACGGAATTGGACTTATAATCCTTAACCGGTCTGCTCAACTCCTCAATTCTTTTAGTCCAGTACGCACGCTTTGACGAACATCTGTCGATTCAGAGTGGATTCGCCACGTACTAATGTGAAATTTATTTTAGTTATGTTTGTCAGGCATAACTTAGGATCACAACTCCGTCTACCTCAGTCGATGTCTCCGGTAGCTTCGGATGACTGGCCACAGAATCCGATGACTAACCACGGTCTTGGCAAAGGTAGCATTTAGCAGTTTTTATTTATCCACAGATATGATATCTCGCATGTGTGCGTATCTGTGCAAGGGTATGATTTTGTACAAGGCTCACTACACCTTTAGCAAGGAAGGATCAATTTCCCGCTTCTATGCAACATATATAATGATAACACATTAAGAGCAAGGTATATAGATGATCGACATGTATTAGTATATATTACAAGAAGTAAGGGCATCAGGCTTAATATAATGTTTAGCCTTCATAGGCAGCTATCATGTCTGCTGCATTGGTCAGCTCTGTGGCTTTGACCCAGGTGTCATGCTCAGGGCCGTAGCCTGCATATCGCACTAAGTAGTACTTGACACCTCTAGTGATCTTATCTGAGAGAATATGTGATATCTCAAACAGTGGTTGCCCTTCTTCGGTGATCATCTGTTACTGGAATATCCAAGTTCACAGATAATAGTGTGTGCTGTGAAACTGATATAGATAAACTCTCATAAGAAATAAACCCTAAGCTAGATATACCCCGAACGGTGACAGAGTCGGAACGGCTACGGTCCTAGCTACCTGTGACACCTTGGTGTGTCACAGTACGGGCTTACGGTCAGTCACAGGTCCAGTGTTGGCTACCTAGTAATCTGTCATAGGGGCCTGCACCGGGACTCCCGGTCAGGGCTGCCTACACAGATTTCAGCACACCACCCCAGCACTGTGGGTGGTGACTGACAGGCAAGTCCGAGATACCAAATAAGTTAGGGTAGGAGCTAGGGTGACAAGCCTAACTGCTAAACCAACTGTGCAATTCTGATACACAAATGGAAACCCTCTAGCCGGCACAAGTGCAGAAACATACAGGCACACATGTCCTGCCAAACTACTGAAAAGCACGGCGCCAGCAAGTCAGATTAACGGATATAAGGAGTCAAAGAAAAAAGCCAATTGAAGACCATGTTGAGGTCAAAGTACATCTCAGCACACCACCAGAAGGTGGTGCACTGCCAGAACCAGGAATAAAACTACTCGGGGTCAAATATCAGAGGAGCACCGCCACCACAATGCCCACCGTAGCATCCCGCAGCACTGCCCTCCAGCGGGTCAGGCGGTAGTAGTACTGCCGCAGCACCCAGGGAGTGCAGCACGGCATCCAGTGTGACGGGGTCTAGCTCGGAGATACCAGAGTAGATGCAGAGATCTCCCCTGCACAGCACAGGCTGCGGTGCAGCCCGACCCGATACCTGCACAGAGCCAAGGTCATTGGCCGCCGTATAGGCGGCAGCTCCCACTCCCATGATCGAGATCAAAAGAAAGAGAGAGACAAAGTAATGAAACCCCCACGGGCCCGCGTGTGCGGGGAAGCCCCATGGCGGCTTGCCACAACCGTAGGTGCGGGATGCACCACCAGACTGAGGCACGTGGGTCGCGGACTCCGACGCATGATTAGCCGAAATGGCCGGAGTCCGCGGCTTCACGATGAAGCTGCCGTCGGCGAGGTCCTCGTAATCGTCCGTGTCGTAACCCGTGAGGTCAACCTGTCCGACGGCGGCGTGGTTGACGGTCTGAACGAACCCCGCGAACTCACCGTCCGCGTCCGCTGTGGTGGTCACCCGCGCCGATTGCAGTGGCGCGGGTTCCACATCCTCTCCCTGCGAGACAGGCATAGCAGGGGCCGGCACGGCGGATGCCGATGCCGCCGCACCACCTGCCGGAACCTGCTCCTCCGGTGCGGCTACCGCTGCGGCGGGCCCACACACCAGAGCCGAAGCCTCCTGTCCAATGCCGGCAGGAGGCGGGAAGGAAGCATGGGTGTAGTGCACCTGCGGATTGGCTGCGGAGTGAACCTCCGCAGCAAGGTCGTCGAGCCTTTGGAGAATGGACTCACCCTCAGAACTCGGCTGCTGCTCCACGGTGAAGCCGTAGGCGGACACGTCGATGCCGCCCACCGCACCCGCAGAAAGCACCGCAGGCGGCCCATACGCAGCCGCAGCACGCGCGAAAGCCTCTGCGCCATCATCCGCAGCATGCTGGAACACCGCACACATCGCCAACGCGTGCACTCCTTCCGCATCCTCCTCGTCGATAGGGATACAAAATGATGCTGCAGAGTTGGGCGGGTGCTGACGTCCACCCAACGGGCAGTCGCGGTAAAAGTGATATTGCTCACCTTTTCCCGCTCTCCTGCATTTCCCGCAGAAAGGCTTTGCACGTTGCTCGTCGCGGTCGAATCCCACCGGCGGAGCCTTGTGGGTCCCCACACGGAACCCCCGCGGATGCTGCCCCTTCTGCTGCTGCTGTCTCTGCTGAACACGCTCCCGCTGCTGCCGCACCACCGGAGCGGCCTCACCGTGCTGCCCCTGCACGAGCTCCTTGAGCTCCGTAATCTTCTGGAGCAGCGCATCGTACTCACTGCTGGAAAGGTGCGCGGAGACCCCGCCCGCGCCAGAAGCTGCCTTCCCCCCGTCCGTCTGCGCCCAGGACTGATAAATCTCGACAACCAAGGAGCGAAGAGAAGCAAGGGACACGTGGGATAGGTCAGCAGCCATGGGATAGCGGACCTTTACCGCCGCGTAAAACACGGGGTCGAGGCGGGTGTAGAGGGATAATTTGCGTGTCGCCTCGGTCGGAGTCCAGTCCGAAGTCCTGTTATCCCGCACCAAGCGTTGCTCCTTAGCCAAAATCGGCTGCGGGTCAACGTTGGCGGGATAACGCAAAGCTGCATGCTCCTCCTGCTGTGATTCCCGCAGCGCCACCGGTACAGAGCCCTTGATGATGTCGACAAGAGCACGTCGTCCATCTCGGTCAGTCGAGGAGTCGGTGCCAGTCAGCCAGACATACGCGTTACTGTGCTTCTCCACCACGAGAGCCAGAACGTCGTATAGCAGTCCATTCACTCTGCTGACCACGGGCACCAGAGGGTCCTCGAGGTCGAAGGCCCGCAGCTCCAAACCAGCAGACTGAAACTCTGTGCGCAGCTGCACCACCAGGTCGGACAGGAGGCCAGAGTCGTCCGTACCGCGGAAATGATGCTTCTTGTCACCAAGAATATCCTCACGGATACTCTTGGCCCAAGCCCGATGCAAGCGCGCCTTGTAAATCTCGTCGACCAACTTGGACTGCTCCTGCAAATAACGTCTGACGGCGACGTCCGCGTCCACGTTCGATGCAGGGTTGGGGGTGGGAACCACAGGTGTAGCGGCTGTTGGAGTGTTCCGCACCTCGTCAAGTAGCCTTAGAGAGGCATCAATGTCACTGTCCCTCGTGAGGGACTTCTTAGATCTCGTCGTCATGCCCATTTCTAGAAACGCCTGAGGGGAGGCGGTACGCTGTAACACGTTTGGGTAGGGTCGCGGAGAAAATGTGACGTCACAGACACGGAAAGAGCGGTCGGGCCATGCAAGCGAGGGGCGAAGGAAGATGTCGTCGAAGTCAAAGGTGCCAAGGTCACCAGCCCAAAATACGGCAGCAGGCGGGGCCAGAGCGAGCAGAAAACCGTGAATAATGAACATTGCGACGACGAAACCCAATCCAAGCCGGCACCCCATAGCTGCGGCCAAGCCGCTCACCGCAAGCCGCTCATCTCATAATTCTCTACTAGTGCCCAAACGCGCTAACGCGCACCACCTCTCCGAGCGGCCGTTTAGCCAATCATGGCCAAACTAGCAAGTGGAATAAAGCGTGGATGGGGCCACGACCTACTGGAATATCCAAGTTCACAGATAATAGTGTGTGCTGTGAAACTGATATAGATAAACTCTCATAAGAAATAAACCCTAAGCTAGATATACCCCGAACGGTGACAGAGTCGGAACGGCTACGGTCCTAGCTACCTGTGACACCTTGGTGTGTCACAGTACGGGCTTACGGTCAGTCACAGGTCCAGTGTTGGCTACCTAGTAATCTGTCATAGGGGCCTGCACCGGGACTCCCGGTCAGGGCTGCCTACACAGATTTCAGCATCTGTTACTGGAATATCCTAGTTCACTAGATATCAGAAACTCCCGAACTGTGTGGATAAACTCATAAGATAAATAAACCCTAAGCTAGATATACCCGGAACGGTCTCGGACGGTTTCGGAGTCTAGCCTACCTGTGACACAGCGTGTGTCACAGCACGAACCTATAGATCAGTCAGCAGTCCAGTGTTGGTCCTAGGAGTCTGTCATAGGGGCCTGACCGGGACTCCCAGTCAGGGCTGCCTATACAGATTTCAGCACACCACCCCAGCACTGTGGGTGGTGACTGTCTAGGAGAGTCAGATAATGTAAGATAAGTTAGGGCAGGAGCCAGGTTGACAGACCTAACTGCTAATCCAACTGTGCAATTCTGAAACACAAATTGGAAACCCTCTAGCTAGCACAGGTGCAGAAACCTACGGGCATTGTGCACCCGCAAACAACTGAAAGGCACCGAGCTAGCAAGCCAGAATGTAACTTGTAGATGTCAAAAGCAAAAGCATAAACCATAAAAGTTGTTGAAGTCACCGGAGTTCCGCACACCACCATGTTGGTGTGCATCCAGAGTGAACAAGAAGTCAATCGACAGCACCAAAGTAGCCAGCTGTGGTCTCAATCAAGTCGGACCCGAAGGGAGGGTTCCCGAAAGGACCTCTCTCATGAAGAGCCACACCGTAGAAGAAGGCTATGTCGAAGCTCAAATCTGCCTGAGCAAGATCCTGAAAGATGTCAGGGGGCTCAGGCGGCTCAAGCGGTGGCACATTGTCAGCCACAAAGAAACCCTGAGCCGGGATCACGGATTCAACAAATTCATTCGTGGAGAAAATTGACGGAGTCTCCCAATCGAGATCACCACCAGGCGAAGGCAATCCCGCAGCCGACTGAGCATCGGGCACAGCTGCCACCCCCATGATCGAGATGCAAAGAACGAGGGAAAGGAGGAAAGGAATTCCCCACGGTCCAACCGTGGCAGGAAAGCCCCAGGGCGGCTTCCCACAACCGTAGGACCTCTGCTCGTCTACGGGCGGCCCGGAAACATGATTGGCCGACGGAGGCGAACCCCGCGGCTTCAGCCGGAAGCTGCCGTCGGCAAAGTCCTCGTAGTCGTCGGTGTCGTAGCCGGTGAGGTCAACCGGCGCGATGGCGGCGTGGTTGACAGTCTGAACGAACCCAGGGAACTCACCGTTCGTCGTGGCAGTCACCCGCGCCGATTGAAGCGGCACGGGCTTCACATCCTCCTCCTGCGAGACAGGTATAGCAGGGGCCGGCACGGCGGATGCCGATGCCGCCGCACCACCTGCCGGAACCTGCTCCTCCGGCATGTTCCCCGCTGCCGCGGGGCCGCACACCAGAGCCGAAGCATGCGGCTCGAGAACCGCCCGTGGTGGGAAGGATGCGTGGGTGTAGTGCACCTTGCAGTTTGCCGCGGCATGGACCTCCGCGGCGAGATCGTCCAGCCGCTGATGAATGTCGTCACCTGCGGGCTCGTCAGCAGGCTGCTGCGGCTCTACCGTGAAGCCGTAGGCGGACACATCGATCCCGCCCACCGCACCCGCACAGAGTACCGCAGGCGGCCCGTACGTAGATGCCGCAGTGGCAAAAGCCTCGGCCCCATCATCCGCCGCCTGCTGGAACAGGGCACACATGGCCAATGCACGCACCCCCTCCGCGTCCTCCTCGTCGATGGGAATGCAGAATGCCGCGGCCGAGTGCGGGGGATGCTGACGCCCGCCCAACGGACAGTCGCGGTAGAAGTGGTATTGCTCACCTTTCCCCGCCTTCTTGCACCTCCCGCAAAAAGGCTTCGCCTTTTGGTCGTCACGGTCGAAACCCACCGCAGGCAACGGGTGCGTGCCCACACGGAATCCCCGCTGCGTACCGCGCTGCTGCTGCTGCTGCCGCTGCTGACGCTGCGGCTGCTGCCGCTGCTGCTGCGCCGGCGGTGCGTCCGCCCCGCGTTGCTGCCGTAGCAAGTCTTGAAGCTCGTTGATCTTGTTGAGGAGGGCGCCGTACTCCGTGCTGGAGAGCTGCGCAGAGATGCCGCTCTCGCCCGAAACCGCCTTCCCCGTCCCCGTCTGCGCCCAAGCCTGATAGATCTCTACCACAAGGGAGCGGAGAGATGCCAAGGAGACATGCGCGAGGTCGGCCGCGAGAGGATACCGCACCTTGACCGCGGTGTAAAACACCGGGTCCAGCCGGTTGTACAGGGAGAGCTTCCTGGTCTCCTCGGTGGGCGTCCAGTCCGTAGCTTTGTTATCCCGCACCAGACGCTGTTCCCGAGCCAAGATGGGCTGCGGGTCAGTGTCTGCGGGATAACGTAACGCGGCGTGCTCCTCCTGGTGCGACTCACGTAGCGCCACTGGTGACACACAGCCCTTGATGATGTCCACAAGAGCTCGCCTTCCATCACGGTCAGACGAGGCGTCGGTGCCAGTCAGCCAGACGTAGGCGTTGCTGTGTTTCTCGACAACCAGAGCCAGAACGTCGTAGAGCAAGCCGTTGACCTTGGTCACCACACGAGCCAGAGGGTCGTCGAGGTCAAAGGATGCCAGCTCCAGCCCAGCCGAATGAAACTCCGTACGCAGCTGCACCACCAGCTCGGAGAGGAGGCCAGCGTCGTCCGTACCGCGGAAGTGGTGCTTCTTGTCCCCAAGGACATCCTCACGGACACCCTTGGCCCACTGGCGGTGTAGACGCGTTTTGTAGACGTCGTCAACCAGCTTGCTCTGCTCCTGCAAGTACTTCCTGGTCGCCACGTCTGCATCTTCGTTGGAATTCGGAGCGGGGTTCGGAACAGTTGGCGTACGCACCGTCGGACTGTTCCGAACTCCGTCTAATAGCCTCAGCGAGGCGTCGATGTCACTGTCCCTGTCCAGGGACTTCTTCGCTCGGGTTAACATACCCATACTCTGAAAAGCCAGAGGGGAGGTGGTACGCAGTCGTGCGGTTGGGTGTGGTAGCGGAAAAATGGTAATGGTCAGCAGCGGAGAGAAGCTGAGAGAGCGGAGCGGCGAGGGGCACTCGAAGATGTCGTCGAAGTCGAAGGTGTCGCGAACACCAGCCCAGAAAACAGTAACCAGCAGGGCCAGTGCTGGTGCAAAACTGGATCCGAACTTTGCTAAGACTGGTCCGTAACGAGGCGCGGTCCCCATGGCCGCCACTCCCAGTTGCTTACCGCAAACAATTCATACCATAATTCCTAGTCGCACCCAAACGCGCATGCGCGCACCACCTCTCCAAGCGGCCGTTTAGCCAATCATGGCCAAATCAGCAAGTGGAATAAAAGCGTGGATGGGGCCACGACCTACTGGAATATCCTAGTTCACTAGATATCAGAAACTCCCGAACTGTGTGGATAAACTCATAAGATAAATAAACCCTAAGCTAGATATACCCGGAACGGTCTCGGACGGTTTCGGAGTCTAGCCTACCTGTGACACAGCGTGTGTCACAGCACGAACCTATAGATCAGTCAGCAGTCCAGTGTTGGTCCTAGGAGTCTGTCATAGGGGCCTGACCGGGACTCCCAGTCAGGGCTGCCTATACAGATTTCAGCATCTGTGGCAGAGGCAAAGGTGCTTGGATCGAGTCGTTATACAGCTCTATTCAGGATACAGGCTGTACCGGATGGATACAGATATCGAGGTCTCCGAAATCTAACTCGTATGCACGCCCGCATCGGGCTTAGCACTTTGGATATAGTAAACGGCCCAATATATGGCTGCTTAAAGTGTCTACCTGCCTCTGTCAAACCAGTCCATTGGATAAACTCGGTCCGTAAAAGAACTTTCTGCCCTACTGCATATTGCCGGGGCATGCGAGTCTTATTGAATCTGGCTTGGCAAATTTCTGCTGCTCGGGAAATGTTGTCTACCGCGTTGGCATGTACAGCCGAGTACTGGTCAAAATGATCTCGAATAGCATTCGGTATTGGAACAGGAGCTTCTGGCGGAATGATAATTGCCAGGTCATGAGGCGAAAGTGGCTGCGTAATCGAGTCGAGATAGAATGGTGAATAACCAGTAGATGCAGAAACTGTGTTGTTAATTGCAAACTCCACCTGTGTCCTCCCACGCATTGGCTGAAGTATCATTGCAACAACACCTGTGGATGAAAAAGTATTATCTAATCAGTTTATAAACCAGAGGATGTTGAATATTGAATCAACAAATTGAAAAGTACCTGTCTACCTGAGGATATCCTCAATGAAGGCATGGCTCCTCTCATTGGCTGCATTCGACTGTGGATGGTGTGAAGACGTCATAGACAATCTCGTACCAGTAGATTTCCACAGTGTTTGCCAGAATGTAGAGGTGAATCTGGGGTCTCGATCTGAGATGATGTTCCTCGGAAGACCATGGAGCTTGAAGATATGCTGCATATATATCGAAGCAGTATGCTGAGCAGTCCAGGTCATGCTGAAGGGAATGAGATGACGGCGATGAGAGAATTGGCACATTACCACAAATATACTGTCGTGCCCATTAGTGGTGATAGGCAGGTCAGTAATCCAGTCAAGAGATACATCAAGCCATTTTGTCTTAGGCACACAATATCGTATATGTGACTGGCCATAAGGTTTGTGTCGCCTCGTTTTCTGGCGTTGACAAACGGGGCACTCCCGAATGTACTGGATGGCTGCCGTCGTCATTCCTGGCCAATAATATCGGCTACGCAGTAGATGAAGCATGCGATTTTTGCCTACATGACCAGAAATAGTGGCTGAGTGGCACTCATGAAGGAGAATGTGGCGAAGCTGTGTGATCTCACCGTCATCTGTAGGGACCTTGGCTGTAGGTGGAATGTACAGCTGCCTGCCATATATGGTCTTGCGATAGATCAACCCCTGAATGAGCTCGAAGCTGAAGCTGCTGACTGACTGTGATGAAGTCGATGATGTCAGCTTAGCCAATATAGTCTGTGCAAATGTGTCACGATCATACTGGGATATAATGATGTCGTGAAGCTGATGAGCTGATGAAGAAGATATAAGAGCAATGAATGCAGGATCTGTAGGTGGCATGATTGGAACCTCGGTGATGTCTATGTTTTTCAGACAATCAGTGAGTTCAAAGAGTGTAGAGATACGAGTGAGTGCGTCTGCAACCTTATTCTTCTCGCCAGAAATGTGCTCATATCGGAAGTTGTACTCGGAGAGCTCATCCAACCACCTCGCCTGTTTGGGGCTTAGTGTGGATTTGGACTGGAAATAAACCGGTGGCTGATGATCTGAGCGTACAATAGTCTCAGGAGCTCCCAACAAGATGTGGCGAAAGAATCGGAAGCCCTCCACAATGGCAAATAGCTCGATCTCAGGAATAGGCCAACGTCTCTGTGTATCGGAGAGAGTGACGCTGTGATAGCCACATGGCTTCATACCTTTTCCTTGGTCTTGTAGTACCACTTGACCAACGTGTGTGCCTGATCCATCGACCTCCATAATAGATGACAGTTTCTGATCTGGAAGCTGTAGTATTGGAGCATTGCAGATGGCACTTTTGAGATTATCAAATGCCTGCTGCTGCTCAGATTCCCAGACAAACTCTGCATTATCTTTAAGGAGACGATTGAGCGGCTCGGCAATCTTGGAGAACTTTGGTATGAATCTCCTAAATTGACCGACCATACATGCCCAAGAATGGCCGAAGGGATGACTTGCCATCTTTAGCCATTCGGCGTAGAGGCTGCTTTCCAACGGTAGGACCATAAGACACTGGAGGCTGTATTGCCATGACTGCTCGGATTCTGTCTTCGATGATGGATAGGCCTGCTTCAGAGATGTGATGTCCGATAAAGTCTATAGATCTGACGAACAACTCCACCTTGGAAGGCCTGATGAAGAACTGGTGATCTCTGCAACGCTGGAGGAACTGTCGGACATGACTCACGTGGCTGTCAAAGTCCGGACTGTACACAATAGTATCATCCATGAAAATGACAAGGAACCGATCGATGAAGTCGAAGAATGCCCGATTTCCTACACGTAGAGTTGTTGCAGGAGCATTGGTCAATCCGAAAGGCATAACTGTCCACTCATAGGAACCGTATCTGGTGCGAAGTAGCTGTTTTGTGAATGTCATCTGGATGTATAGGGATCTGATGGAAAAACTGATTGAAGTCAAATCTGCTAAACCATCGTGCACCTTTTAGTTGTTCAAGAAGGGTGTCGTGAGGTGGCAATGGATACGTGTCCTTAATTGTGATGTTATTAAGGGCTCGATAATCACAACACATCCTCCACTTCCCACCTGGCTTAGGAGCGAAAATGATAGGACATCCATATGGAGATGATGACGGACGAAGGATACCCAATTCGACATATTTGATGATTTGTCGTTTGAGCTCTTCCATCATGGGCACTGGAATGGTACGAACTGGCTGCGATGGCGGCTTGTGCCCAGGTTCAATGTTGATTCGATGATAACCACCTTCAAACCGTTCTGGCCTATGACCAGCTGGAAGATCCTCCTGGATTATGTCTGAAAAGTCTTCCCTCATTTGATCACGTGTTGTTGTGACCTTTGGGTCTTCCATAGTGGTGTCTGAGTCTGCTGCTGCGAAGACCAGTTCACCATCGACCTCTGAGAGAAAGAAGAGATAAGCTACGGCTTCTTCAGCCGAACCACTGGATCGAATACGACGTAGGTGCTTTCTCATGGTGGTGGCACTGCCCAATTCCATTTCAGGAAGGCCATCTGAGCTTGGAGTCTGTTCAACTCTGGATAGTACTGTGCGTACATCACTGGAGTCCGATGAGTGCTTCCTAGTGATCGTCAGATTTTTGGACTGAAAGTCAATGTATGGATTTCTCCTCTCCAACCAATCTTGACCCAGGATGACAGTGAAGGGTTTCATGTCAATGATGTAGAAATCCTCTGTGTCCTTATACTTACCCAGCGTGAATGTAGCATTGGGAAGATAGGATGTGCAAGGCAGTTGGCTTCCTCCAGCCAATCCCACTGAGAATGATGAGGAATCTGTGGGTGTTATACCAAGCTGAGCAGCGAACTGTCTGTCGATGAAAGACGATGTAGCTCCTGGATCGACCAATATGTGAGTACTCTGTCCATATACTTTCCCTTTGTACAACAACAGCTTCTTCTGTGATTTCAGCTGTGCTGTCTGAGACTGCATCTGTGCGATGTGCTCTGAGGGAGTGTCCATCTGCTGAAACTGTAATGTCAGACTGGAAAGGACTTCTTCTGAGATACTCTCAACCCGGCCACTTGCTTCAGTAGCATCTTCAGGCTGATTTACCTTGTGGGTGCTCTCAACGCTGGTACCTGTGCAGTACCCTGAGAGTTTCCTTGAGGAGCTGGAGCTGAAGCTGGAGCTGGAGCTGCAACTGCTGCATTGATGCTGTGCTGACTCTTTAGCTCCTTAACCTCTTAGCCGGTAGCCGTTACGATATCGTAACAAACCACCCGCGGTCCTTTTGGTTTCGCATGCACGTGTGCTCACCAAAAAGGGTTAGACGAACTCTAGACATGATACAACCTAGGGTATGTGTGCATAGTGAGCACGCATGCATCACTCCATGGCAGATTTGTATGGGATACACATACACTCTTATCATATTCATAACAATTTGAACCGACAATAATGCTTTTTATAGCCAATTTTGAAACGGAAATCGGCTCAAATCTGCATGATTTAGACAACTTTGACATTGATATGAATGTACACGACCATATATGTTCAGGGTATGCCACATTCAACCATCACATATCGATATATGGGTGCTAAGGGCTATACATCCTCGCTTATATGTGAAATACACGCAGACTAATCGCTTAAGTATGGAAAACATTGCTTAAGTATGAAAAACATTGAAGAATCGCATGTTTTTTTCATGTTTTTTTCGTAAAAAGGCCACGTATATCGAGATGTAGGCACATTTAACTCAACATATGACTGACAAAAGTTTAAACATGGCCAAGGCCGATAGCATCGTACTAACGGCAACCGCTTAAGAGACCTTAGGCGACCAAGAATCGCTTTTGCGTAAAATCAATTGCTAAAATTTGGAGAAGTTTTGCTTGTATAATCGGTATATCTCACGATATATATGCCATAGATGTTCATACAATAGCTCAATTTGTAGTTGCGATAGGTGTCGAAAACATATATAATCACCGTGGCATGCTTATGTATGTGAGCACCACACCCGCTTCCCACACAAAACATGCATTTTTTGCCGGAAATAGCGTTACCGGCTAAGAGGTTAACCAGGGTGTTGATTGTATTGATGAGTTTGCCGGACTCATTCTTAGCACCCTGATTCTGTTGTTGCTGTCTCCTGAAAGGATTCTGAGCTGGTGGCTTGCCTTGTATGACTTTTCCATCTGGGGTCTTGGTGGAGTAACAATCCTTGGTGGCGTGATTGGTACGACCACAACGTTGGCAAGGCTGAGGAGGATTTTGTGCTTTTCCTTTCCCTTTACCTTTGCCTTTTCCACCTTTCCCTTTGCTCCGATTCTGATTGGCATTTGGGTTCTGATTGCCATTCTGACTCTGATTCCAGTTCCTATTGGATCTGTCATATGGCTTTCTGCCACGTCCCTTGTCCTTCTCCTTTTTGACTGGGCCTCCCGATGACTGCTCCTTCTGCCCCCGATAGTGTAGGGTCTCCGACTGCTTCGAATGAACAACGTAATTCAAGTCGAGCAGTATCTGTGTGGTTTGTGACCACGACAGATTATTCCTTTCATTCTCTGTTAGGAATCTTAGGTGGAACTGTCTGCGGAGATCAGGATCCATGCTGCTGACAAATCTGTCCTTTATCAACACATCGTCCAGATCAACTGCTGCTAAAGCAGCCAGTGACGTGAACGTGCGCAGATATCCGAGAAAGTCTGGCTCCCTTGAGTCAGTGCCATTAGATGTTTCTTAGCCACTGATCTTTTATGGGGGTTGCCAAACTGACTGAGGAAAACCCTTCTGACCTTCTCATATGTGGCATCTGGTTGCTTTGCCACGAGCTGGAAATAATGTCGGTCGTTGTTTTGTATGAGTGTCAGGAATACTGTGATCAGGTCCTTGTCTGGAACTCCTGGATAAGTGAACTGGAAATATCTGTCCACTGTGTCCAACCATACCTCTACATCCTGTCCTGCTTTAAATTCCTTAGGTGGTGTCATTTTCACCTTTGGAACTAAAGTGGGTGGAGCTGGTGTTGGAACATAATCATCATCAGGATCTGTAAAAACTATTGGAGCATTATTTGCTGTATACTCATCTTCTGGTTCCTGTGGTTCATTCTCAGGATCCCTATATCTGCTCATGTCGGGGCTCATGCGACTAATATTGTCGAAGTACCCTATCTGGTCGAATCTGGTATGGGTATTATTGTCATAACCAGCGAGCCACTTGGGGATCTTGAACCGACTGTATGCATCATAGGAACCTAAGATGTCAAAGAACCATGTTGACGGATCTGAATTGATGGCTGGGATTTCTGGTTCTTCCTCTTCTGCCATCTAAAGAACAAAACACAACACCAAAGATGCCTTCAGCTAACTGAGTGTGTGTGTCGGTATATATATATAGTATATATATCTATGTTATATACATATAGTATATCTGTATGTTATATACATGTAGTATATCTGTACATTATAATGAGGTAATTATGTATATATATCCACCTTCTTCCCCCCTCAAGGAAGTGTGAATACATAGGTAGTTGTCAGTTCCCTTTATACCTCATGATATAGCATGCAGTCCTTATAGGAAGCAGCTGTTACAGTTTTAGTATTAGGGTTGCAGCCCTACAGTCTTTGGGTTGTAGCCCTGCAGTTTTTGGGTTGTCGCCCTACAGTTCTTGGGTTGTTGCCCGAAATATTGGCATGTCCGTGCTGATTTCAGCATGACAATTACAGTAATCACTCACCTTTAAGAAAACCGTAAATTCCAGGTCAGCCAGCTTTTCTCGGCGACAGGTGCCCCCCCGCCGCCGGCCTCTGGAATCTGTTAAGAATAGTGACCGCGATCTTTTAAGCCAGCCAGCACATTCCATAGCCATCCACGTGTCATCCTTACGTAGCCAGCCACATTTCTTAAAATTTTCAAAACCTAGAAAATGGACCCTGAGAGCCGTGCACAGTTGAAAGAATTAAAGCAGGACTTGGCCGATGATATCATATCTGAATCAGCATGCACAAGCTGAATCTTAAAAGTGTGTTTTATATGTACGATTTCATCTGAATTTATCTGAATTTGTCTGAATTTCGTTACGATCTGAATTTCGATCTGAACTCTGAATTTCGATTCTGAATCTGAATTGCCAACCTTGTCGATTTTTGCAGAGTTTTATTAAAAAAATCTGATAAAAATAGCATCTGCCTACACCATTTTGGTAAAATTTCCAGCCTAGATTTCTTAATATATATGAACTTTATGAAATGCCCCTTAAGATAGTCAGCCAGCACCATATTTCTTATCGCAGGGTGATTCCATAAGAAAAAAAGTCCAGCCAGTTTTTCTCATCAACTTGGGTACCCCCCAAAAGGCTGGCTGGTTCCTTAACGTCGAGGTTCCTTAAAGGTGAGTGATTACTGTATGCCAAACACGAAGTGTTTCCTATTATATAGCAGGGCTCTATATCGGTTTGGTTTTTCGGTATCGATACAATCCGATATCCGAAAAACGGTATCGATAATCAGCACAATCGATAAATAATCGATTACTTGGACATTTATATGTAATTTGTTATAAATTAAATATGGAACACCAAAACCTGCACAATCGATAGTTAGACATTGCAATCCGATAATCGGCGATACATACGATATATCGATAGTATCGGTTCTCGGAAATATCGATATAGAGCCTTGTTATATAGGTGGCGTTTAGGGTATGTTACGTTACAGTGACCCTTATCCCCCACAGTGATGTTAGGGTGGTACTTGCCATCAGTAACCCTAAAATCTGTTAAATTAAAGCAGTATAAACATTTTGCAAAGATATTTAAGCAAAACTGCATTTAATTTTTCACTGTGTGTCCCGTGGTTTTTTAGAGGTACGTTACACCCCTGACACACACACGTGATTTTTAGGGTGTTATAGGGTGTTACAGGTGCTGTAATATTTTGGGTATATTTATCAATAGCTGAATAATCAGATCAGCGAAAAAAATCAACCCGAATTTTTCATTTTGAAATCATGCGTGTGAACTTTTTACGTATTTCGTTACAGCCAATATGTACACCCCTATATATTACACACCTAATATCTAGGGTGTTACACGAGATATGACCATGGTCATTATGTTTTTCTGATACCTTAATAGGTATAAAATCATAATTTGAAATAAAATGGGGTCGGAATTTCAATTTTGAAATTTATCGCCAACGATGTTTACCCATTTTTCACCTTTGTGGGCCATTTGATTATATCACCTCGGTAATATATCTCGGTGTGTGTGGAAGTTGCAACTTATGAACTTATGCAACTAATGCAACTTATCTTACTTTTGCACATGATAATTTTCATGGCATAATAGTGAATATCTCTGATGGTCAACATCTGTGGTTGATCATAAATATGGGTTTTACTGATTTGAAACCCATGGAAGTTGGTTTACTTCCTGATGATTTAATAGGTGTATCAACTGTAAGCGGATTAACCACTTAAGTGATAACTTGTCAGAACCTATGATATATTTGGGCATATGGCTGTGCACTAAGAGCATATCAAAGTGATATCTCTAGATTCCAAATATATCAGGACACGGCTTGATAATAATCTAAGCAGTTCAACACAACACAATGTGTGTGTGTGTGTCCACAACAACCTATGTCAGTTCAATATGTAAGTACTGATCTGAGTATGTACATGCTTTTTGTGCTGATCATTACTGAATCAATTGTCACAATGCAGTTTGGTTGTTGTTCTTGCTCCAGCGATAATGAAAAGGTATGGACAGTGTTCAGCAGTTACAGTAATCACTCAGTAATAAGAAAACCCGCCAATAAGAAAGTAGTCAGCTTTTTTGATTTCTTCACAATATTTAACACATAACACTCCATATTTAAGATCTCTATATAAATAAGAAAGTTGCTAGGCTGACCTAAAATTCCTGTTTTCTTAAAATCGAGTGTTTACTGTACCAGCTGCATTGTGAACACTGTATACTACCTTCGGGTCTGGAGATATTCTCCATCCAGCCCTTCAGCATGTAGTTTTATCTTGTTTACCTTAGCTATCGCCATCACTGACATCCAACACGCACATGTGTTTGTTGGATGGTATCTATATTATCATACACGTAGTTGCTGATATCATAGTTGATCATTTCACTTACTGAGTCAGTGAATGTCATTATACATAGTAATGTCAGTGGTGTGTGCATTGTGCAGGTACTTGCTGATTTAGTACATGTAAGTGTGTGTGTGGAACTTTACACACTTGTATACAGGTGATAATGGTATTACAATATACCAAGATGATTTATCATGCAGGATGATCTGTATACTAAGTACTGAATAAATCCAACATGATATATATATATATCAGATTAGTGGTTATTGTAATCCTGCATACTCCCATTTACAATAATGAGTTGCTTGATTTATTTTACATGTAGCTCCGGTGAGCATTCCATTCAGTGATCCACCATAGAACGAACATGCTCATCCCAAATCCTTCGTCAGAGCATGTCGAGCTAATTATGGTGTTAAGATCACCTTCAGGCACCTTACACTTACATGGGTTCCAATATAGCTTACATGCACTGCAGTATGCTTTGTGCAATGTATAATGTATTGTGATGTGATGCTATATGTCCCAGTTGTTATCATGATCAAACTGGTTAATACCTAGGTTGGCCAAAACGTGGGCGAAGTTTTATCGTGCCCCCCCCCAAATCCGTTTAAACGGACGTTTAATCGTGGGGGGTCTGACGTTACATACTTAAGGCGACGTTACATACTTAAGGATGTCATGTCACCGGATCGATAATCAATATGACATAATTGAGGTCCTCCGACTGTTCAAATATGGAATTCTTGCCTTTGATCGGCATTCCGCGACATGGCGGGCAACGCGCAAGCCGCAGACTCCTCGACTTTGTAAATGTTTGCACTGCAATAGGGTCATCGTTGCTCACACACAAAGAATTCGTTGTCATATTGCTGCCCAGCGCAACGGGGGAATCGACATACGGTCTTGGCCTTATCTCGTCTCCATCGTATGCCGAGGCTAACTCCGAGGAGAAGGCAGAACGGGTGACACGGTTTCGTGAAGCCAGGAAGCGTTGCCAAGTGTTGTGTGCACTCTGTACAATTATCTAGCGCACGCTCCTAGACTCCTGCTACACTTCAAATACATACCGTAACAAAGTGTGTCTTCTGTCTTGACATGATGTTGTGTTGATGTCAAGGTACTAGCTTCTTTACTCGTTAGCAATGTGCATCAACGGGGAGAGGCACCTGGATACCTTGTAATGCTTATAAAATGCTATAATAAAAGTCAAACAAATGACCATATATAAGGGTTCTATCGCCTGTCCAGTTCCCACCACTATGAATATGCAATAATCGGCAAAGTTTAATCGTGACCCCCCCAAATACGTTTAAACGTAAGTTTAATCGTGGGGGGGGGTGACGTTTTGGCCAACCTAGGTTAATACATTACAGCTGTTATCGTGGTCAAGCTGTATGAATAATGCATGCACAATTCACAGTGTTGCAGTCACTCAGTATATAATGTATATGTGGTGTAATGCACATGTGCTGCATGCACTCAGTATATACTCAATAATGGTGTATACTGCAAGTAATGTGTGTATGTGTGTGGTGCTGCAGTCATTTTAATCTCCGCACACTCGATTTTTTCACACACTATGATGTCGCTGCAGAGTATTCAATGATCTGTCATGTTGAGCGTGTATGTGTGTATAAGCTACTCACACAGCATGTATGCAGTTCACACTCATGGTTGCAGGTTAGTATACGAATCTGACAGTGAATAGATTACAATATCTCAGCAAGCATCAGAGTATTGTGTGGCATGCTGCAATATACTGTCATCATGCGTCCGTTCATGATTATCCCAGTAAGTATACACATATTTTGTAAAGGATATCGTGACGCGCGCAGATGATGCATCCGTGATTATTGCAACTATCGATAATGACGGTGTGTTGATGACATTTTGCATATTGACATCGTCATCATAAAACTGCAAAATAATTGTCGTGCGCTGCAAGTGATTTATTGCAATCATGAAAATCGCGATGGTGCGCGCTGCTGATAAAGAGCACATCTTGTCGCCGTATGCATAGCACATGATACGAGTGCTAATTTTCGCGCGGATCATGATTCCGCTGATGATTTTTGTGTCCGCATCTCATACTGCGAATTTCTTACAGCTGCGAATCGTTTCTGCGCGTACATGTGATCGCTGTGCATTTGTATGCCGCATGCACACCTTTTCGCGCAGTATAGATGACGATCGGCTGCTGTGTACGATCTGCGAATGCGAATGTGAAGATATATCCTCGCACACTATATTCGCTTTTGCAGCGATAAGTATATGCTGTATATCAGTGTTTATGCGATTGCGTCGCCAGATATTATTCGCGCTCCGCAACCTGCATACAAAATTTTTTTGATATCTATGCTGCACTCACACTAGAGTTCTCGTTCTCGCCTTGACGATCGAATACCAACTGATAAGGACGCACACGCGAGCCTTAAGATATATTATGATATAATAAGATAGCGCAGGTGTTATTGAACAGTAATAACACTCGGGCAACGTATGAGCGGGTGATGAGTGCAGACTTCGTCCGAAGATACTGCTGTAGCACAACGCTACCTCATGCTGGAAGTGACGCCCCGACTGTCATTCCTATAGTTAGGGTGTATGACTGTCACCGGTCCCGGAACCCTAGACCCCGAACATATAACGGGAAGACTCGGTATTCCGTTGATCTTATCTATTCTGATTACCACACTCGTATGAATATACAGTCAAGCTGATATATTCAGCAGGTTTGGTACCACGCACGCTTAATTTTACACTGCGACTTTGGCCATGATTGGCTAAACACCGACGCTTGAGATGGGGTGAGGGACCCGCGTTAGAGAGACTTTCGGTACGGGCGGTATGGCTCGGTTACGGGCACGCGGTTGATTGGACATGATTGGGTAGCGCTGACGGCAGTTTATTTTCCGTGAAGTATCGTTGGGCTGGATTTTGTTGTTTCTGGTCTCCGGAACACCGTACGACATTGATCACGTCCTTTCGTCCCACACGACCGCGCACAATTTGCTGTTTCCCTGATTATCCTCGACGACCCGCCGCAACTCGCTGGCCGTCGCCCACGCCGTTGGTCTCGCCTCGCATTTTCCACCTCACCCTACACACCACCGAGGATTTCTGTTAATAAAGTGTTAAAAAGTGTTAATTAAGTGTTAAAAAGTGTTAACGGGTAGGAACTGTTAATAGTGGTGGTATAAATCCCGATGGTAAATAATGATTGGCTTGGGAAAAAGTTAAGGAATTATATAATTCATGTTAACAGAATGTTAACAGAATGTTAATTTAACACAATTTTAACAGAATGTTAACACTTAATCGGAGGGGTGCCGGAGGGAGTTGAAATAGGCCCCCCTCGCGAGATCGTTACACATGTAAGGAATATTAACAGAAAATTAACACTTTTAATAGGAATCATACACGTGGCACTCGGATTAACAGTTTTACCGGATACTAACACTTGGCAGACTGTAAACGGTCATAAATTAACAGATTTGACCGGATCGTCCACGTGTCATGACTATTAACACTAGCACCACTAGATATTAACAGAAATTCCAGATTGTTCCACGTGGCATGTCTATTAACACTAGCACCACTAGCTATTAACAGAAATTTCAGATTGTTCCACGTGGCATGCTATTAACACTAGCACAACTAGCTATTAACAGAAATTCCAGATTGTTCCACGTGGCATGCTAAGAGGGACTGCCGATGCTACTAAAAGTACCACTGGAACAGATTCGTTCCATGTGGCAAGCAGGCATTCGCTAGCTACACAGAGCAATTGGACGGAGCTGATGAAGCTGCGCTGGCGTTCGGTGTCCTCCTTCGATTGCTGCGCGGAGCTCATGAGGTAGCTTGCGCTATTGCTTCTTGCAACGTACCGCTTTCATCCCCGGCCATAGGTAAGTGGCGTGTAGAGGTACACACACGGTTTCCATGTGGGCGATGGAAATTGGAAAATGACCTTGGTTTCGAGACGACTTACCGGTAGGAGAAGGGTGCGTTTTTCTGCCTCGTTGCACACATACACGCCCCGGCTGTTCATGGTAAGGTCCTCAACAGTGGGGTAGGCGGTCACCATAGCCAGGCGGCACACGGTGTCGTTGGCGGCGGAGTTCTCGGCGCAACGCTTCAGGAAGATCAAGTAGTAAGCCTCCACGGTGCCGTACTCAAAAGCGTCGGCCGCGCATGTACTCAAAGCCACGTTGAAGGAGATACGCGTTTTTGCGCGGGTGTAAACCCGGGATGTGAAGTCCTCATCGCCTCTTCGCATGCGCGAGAATCGAAGGACGTCCATGGCTGCATCCAGGGAAGGGCTTGCATGATCGCTAAAAAGGGATCGGACGCACCCCACCAGTTCCCGGTGCAGACGACCCCCCTCCTCGTTTGCCAACGCAGCGGTTGGTACACCGTCGCGGACGAGATAGTGGCCGGTGTCAAGGAGATGGCACACCTTGGAGGAATCGTCAGCCCGGGTGGTCCCAGAATCATGGTATTCGTCGCCCTTGGCCATGGCCATCTCCGTGAGCATGTCCGGAAGGAAGCGGATCCCTTCGTAGCTCCACGCCATGTCGTCCACCGCCTCTTTCGTGAGATACGCGTTCGCTATGCACGTGTCGATCGCCTTACCTCCGACCGGGGCTGGCACCACCCCCTTGCTGTCGCCCAGGAGACGCTCGACCCAGAGCTCGTTGGTGCTGCTCACCACGCCGGTTTCCTCCTCTTGCTTGCACAAGTGAACGACCGCCATGCGCAGATTCAACGTCAACATGTTCATGGGGCATTGCTGTTTCACAATCACCGCAAAGGCCCACAGCTCTTTCCCGGCCTCCTTCCGGGGCTCCGCACGGGACTGGAGGTCCCCACACAATCCTATTGCAGGCCCTCTCATAAAGTAGAGCACCGCCCGCCGCAAAGTCCACCCAGCCTTGTCCAACTCCGGATTCAAGTTCTTCAGAACATCCATGAACACCATCGGACTGAAAATCAAGATAAAGTTCAGCATGTCCTCCATGGTGTAGTTCCCTGCAACAGCGAGCCTTTTACAGATCTTAGGCAACCGGTGCATCCTCCCCGCGTATGAAATGACACCAACCGGAGATGACCGCGAAGGGTCTGAAAAACCGTGTATCTTTAAGAGGAAGATGGGAAGATAATGAAAGAGAGTCTAGTGTGTGGCATCTCGGACTTTCACCGAGAACCTCCAAAGTAACCGATAGGTTTGGCGCTCTAGAAGTTGAGCTAATGCCACTAGAAAC